>DWDX01004067.1:0-12189 GCA_018245675.1 Agara michaeli
ATTAGTGTTTTAATAATTTTCCTAAGCTGTTTATTTGATGTTAGGCGGTGCGAAGTTCGTCGGGACAGCTAGTTATACATATTATTCATCATGGAACCATAAAGTACTGTCTAGCTTATTAAGTACGATGTATAATAATAACGTTCGACTCGCAAATAAAATATTTGTCGATGTTTATCTGTTCACCTTCATAAATAAAAAAAAAACAGGCGATAATGTATACACCGCACGTAGATAAGTTGGCTTATCAAAAACTCGTTCGTCCTGTGTATTTTTGGCCGACATTTTCCAAAACAGGTTAATATAATAATTTCGGACAACTCCACCGCTGAGCGGCACGTAACAGATGTAGATAAAACATGGCCGGAGTTTAAATCGTGCTTCGATCCCGACGACTTCCTGAAACGAGCAACGCGCGTTGTAGATGTCGCTAGTGCCGCAATGTCAGGTTTTTTTTTTAAACTGTTGTCAAAATTGTCTGTATTAAATTACCAAAAATACTAGTTACCATTTTGCTTAAAGTCATCGGCCGATGTAAAAATATGCATTAAAAAAGACCAAATTTCGAAAGTAACTTAATCGATGTACTATGTAGTTCATATCGTCAATAATATTTTGCGTTTAGCAAACCTTTTTTAATGTGTGCCTTTAAAGGATTGCTTGAGTTACTCAAAAGAGAGGAAAACTTTAAATTACTTACGCGTCTCGTGAACAAAAAAATCCTATTTACATTCACGTCACGGCTCATCGTTATTTGGACGTGAACGTCGGCGTAGCGCTTAAGAAGTTCATTAATTACTTTTTCAAGTTTAAGAATACCTAAAGGGGGTGGGTATGTATCGCATCTTGAACTTTAAAGTTTCCTTGCGCTGTTTTACTTATTATTTGAATTTAGTGTGTTATTAAGAAACATCGTTATTCAAATGCAATTTCTCTAATGTTCCAATGTTTCGGTTTTGATAGAACTTAAGCTCAGCAAACTTTTTGTTGCATCTAATGACTGAGTCGATCTGAAGTTGATTAAGTGATTGACTGTATATCCTTAACATTGATGACTATTCATTCAACTTGAAGCCTGAACTATTTCTATAATTATGGCTTATTCTTACATGTTTTAAGTCTAGCAGCATTTTAGTAATCGTCACGATAATTAAATAAGAGTAGTATCCTAGGCTCACTTTGACCATGTAGACTATATGGAATTCAAATTTCTAATTCTAAAGTAATAATGATTGGAAAATTTATAAGATAAGGAAGGTTGTCATGAAGATCCTAGCTAGTCGGATATTTTAAACGGATGTTAAGATTACTGCACTAATTACAAACATTCATATTTGACAGGGCTACAGCCGACGTTGTAATTCCTAACGGCCGACACTAATCAAAACTTCAACGCGTCCGTTCCGTTTGCTATTATACAGTTTATTTCGCGTCTAATTCAACATAACGAGCTAATGTCGTTAATGTCAACTATTTATATTACTACACCAATTATACGCATACATATTCTATTGCCGCGGTCGCTACAACCGGCGTTTATTCCAAACCGCCGATTCTAATCAGAACTTCAACGCGTCCGTTCCGTTTGCTATTGTACCGTTTATTTCGCGTCTAATTCAACATAACGAGTTAATGTCGTTAATGTTCACTGGTTATTGTTTTCAGCGGTGCTATAACATAATTGGGCAGTTTTATAGAGTTATTCGCTATTATTTTAATAACTATTATTTGTGGGTACGTTATAATTTCATTTTGTACGTTATTTTATATTTTCAGTATTTTCTTATTCTTATTATATCATTATACCATCACGCCAGGTCACTGACGGGCTAGGGTGAAAGCACCGAGTACCAAAATATATCTAGTCTAACAGAACGAATGTACTTCTTCTACCTTCATCGCTGTTCATACATACGCACAGATTTCGGATGTCAACTTATTTACCCAAATATGTTTTTTGTTCCAACTGTTCAAATTTACATAATATATGTAGCAACTGTTACAAAATTGTAAATAGTGATTCAAAATTCTCAGAAAAATGAGCCTTAATGTATCAAGTATGGAAATACAATGCTTAATTTCAGGCTCATCGAAACAAACCTAACACAAGTAGATATACATCTGATTGTATTATTAACAAAAGTCCAATTAATTATTACCAAACAGGCTATTCCAGTCCACATAATTCGCGCAACAAGAATTTATATTAATTTGGAAAGTTTTCAAATAATTCCAATAAATTTTCAAGTTGGAACGGAACCGCGAATGACGTCTTGTGTTAGATAGGTAGGCAGTTTCTGCGCCATTAGCTTTTGCTGCTTCAATGGATATCTTTTATAATGAAATATATCATCCTTCATAATTTCAACCCGAAAATACCCTTTTCCTATTGATATGTTCAAATCTATTATAACCGACTGAGAAGGGAGATTTAAATGACAAATGACACACATGTTTCTAGAAAAGTCCATAGACAGTAGTTTAAATTTGTCATTAGATTTCGATAAGTCATACTTTTTTGACTTTGACACCACACCGGTCGTCTTTCACAATAGAGTATAAGGTCATAATCTACCATGCTAGCCAAGTGCGCATTTGCAGATTTGACGTCTTAGAAAACATTATAGGAAACTCTACTGTATGCAGGTTTTGTTATATTTCCTCTTCACTTTTCATTTCATAAATGTAACGTTTTAGAAGATGTTTTTAATCTTCTTATTACTTCGCATTCGGAGATAATCCGTAACATACAGTGTAACTATGGAATGTCAGCAACAATGTGTTCAATGTAACAAGTTTTGTACACTGTAACTATACTGGGGATGTCGAATCCTTTAACCAAGGTTCACCCGTAGAAGTAATCACAGCTGTATCTATTTCTAAGCTATGGTACCAATTTGGATGATTCCATTCAAGATAGAAGAGTGCTATGGATGGATTTGCGTATTGTTAAGAACCCACTCTAATTTCGCCCTCAAGTATGTTTGACGTGTCAACAGGAAATATTCTGTTGAATTTTGTTAATTGTACAAACCATAACGGAAATTATAATCCTCGTAAAGTTCACTATAAGTATATGTACATATTTCTTAGATTTCTAGAATTCCGAATATTCTTCAGTGTTTACTGAAATATACAAAACTGATCCCAGTCAAACAATACGTTTCGTTTATTTCTACACCTTTTTAACGCAGTATCCCCTGAAGCTTTCTGTAAAGTGTTTGAATTTTTCTTATAAAAATATTTTTCGAATTTGCTTTCTAAATGGATTGGACACCGGCAAGTGTTTGCTTTGCCCCGAAACACTTTGACGCGCGTGTTCGAGTGATTTTAATATTTTCGTTCTAACGTTTACGTTTAGAATTATCTTTAGTTCGCATCGGAAATGAATAGTGTTTTTATTTTCGTTATAAATCGCGGCAAATATTCCGAAATGTGTCTATGGGTCTTGGTAGGTCTTACAAACCGATAAATATTGTCCACTTAACAGTGACATATATATCAGTAAAAGAAATTGCTCTGTCAGAAACTATACTTCTTTACCAGAATGTACTAACAGATGGCAAAGAATTTGGTTTAGTAATATTATTCATTTTTAGATTTTTTCTAGCAATATTCCTAATATTTATTCAACACTCAAGACTCATCATTCAAATTCATCGACAATCCAATGGGCTATGAATTTATGTCAATGATTCCAAATTTAAATTTACTCCAATTGTTCTCGAAAGTAATTACGATCTTTACGATTCATCCGTATTTACTCCGAAAAGTGGAAGGGAGGTCTCCGTTTCGGAAATAATGAAACACAATCAAAACTTTCTTAAATTCCACTTCAAGTAGCTCAAAGCAAATAAACTTCCCTGTGTATTTCTAAATCCTCTTATAACAGGTACGTTTTACACAACAATTGCTATGCGATACAATGCTAGCAACGTTCGGATAATTTGCTTAACAAGCACTACTTTGATTTTATACTTAAAAAACTACTCGTAACCTGCCTCACTGGTGCTTGCGACTTGCATTTATATTCAAAAAATATCGGCATAAACAAGACTTGGATTAATAGCACTAGTTCAAAAATTGTGTTTTTCTCTTGATTAAATTGCTGGAAGCTTTAAAATAACAGTTACCCTTTTAAAGTATTACTCCTAAGTATATCTTGCTTTCGAAACACGAAGTCAAACCATTACCCAATTTCCTAAGGCTCTCAAGGTAGTTCTACGGAAGCGATTAGGCACGTGTAGGTTGAGTGATTAGGTTGTAAATTAGCTTACGCGTAGGCTGTAGTGTAGCGAATGGCAAACCTATAGGTCACCGGTTTCCGATTCGACACGCGAGCAGAGCTCGGTAATTCTATTCTGCCCATTGCTATAGTCATCCACTAGTGGTGTTCAACCACTTTTTTTTTTACCTTTCTTCTAGCTAATGGTGGTCAAAACACCAACTAATACCCAATATCATAATTTCGACCTATCGTATAATGGGATTGCCCATTAATCCGATTAGTGTAATTTCATTTGAGTGTAGTAATTTACTTTTGTATACTAATCAAGTATCCGTGTGAAAAAAATGCAGATTACTCGTTAAATCGTGATACAAAACTTAAAGTTACACTAACTAAATCGAATACATTAACGACTAAAAGTTTTAATCGAAACAAACAAACACCCATTGGCATGAAGAATTCACGTTAACAATTTCTATTTATCGATGTTATTCGATAAAAGTTTTCCGTTAAGTATCGTCTATTGTCGAGGACAATGGAAAAGAGGCGTAAAAATAGAACAGCTCCTACAGAAACAAGTACGGTGTTGCCTGACGGGAGCCATTTGTAAAAGCATCTAGAATATTCTTATGACACTTTGACACTGCCAGTCTAATGGATTACTTGTTATACCTTGTTTTATTAATACATTATAAATTGATCCGCAAACACAACTATAGCAGCATACCGAGTACATAATTCTTCGCAGTTCTTATGATGTTATGAAACTATTACAGATTTTAGTTAAGCCCTATCGTTCGCTGTCGGATTTTGGATAGGTGGTCGCTAGTGACAAATTTTGACTAACGTGTCCCTTCTTCGGAGGACGTCAACTGTCGTCAACTTCGTAATGACGCAACACTACAATTAATTTGAAAAGCCTCCGTAATGTCAATGTATTGTACTTACCACACATATTCCGAGTTCGAGTCGAAACGCCCAAAGAACTGTTACTTCGCAACAAATGTAAATATTATAGGTCCTCGGAGTGAGAAAGTCGCTTCGGGAATCTCTGTTTATCTCGATAACAGCAGTTTAAAGTGTGAAATATTCACAGTCGTCAACATATGTACCTATAATGATACAACTTTTCGATTCGCCCTCCAAGCTTCCCGCGATAGCACGATATAAAATCCACGTCAAATACAGTTTAGCGTCGTTTATTATTCACTTTGAAAGCGATAAGTTGAACTGAAAAATGCCGAATTTTCCGCGCAAACGAAACAGGGCACTTAAAAAGGTAGTAGAATGAGAATCTAAGCTAAATCTAGATCTGGCTTGTAGCAACAGGTGCGCTAGCGGAGTCACGTTCAATTTGTTACCGTGTTTCGTTAAAAACTTGTGACTCCCGGTTTCAACTGCAAACTGTTTAACTTTAAAACGGATCAATGCTTTAAAGCAACACCGTTTATTTCACAACTTTCTGTGTTTGTACTAAATAACTGACTAATGTGTACGTGTTTAGGATGTTCCTTTTAAATTGTTCGTAACTTATTTCAATCGCATTTAGATTGCTTACTATGTTTTGTGTTAACAATATCACAGGTTTTATTATAAAACGTGTTTACTTTCGCCAAACTTTTCATAGCCTTGACGCGTTTTACAACTTGCTACACCGAACACTAAATCTTCTTTTAATATCGTGATATGTATAAGAGGATTCATAAAGTATCTAAGCTTCGTAACTTTTAGCGTATTAACTTTCAAAGATGTGTAAAATACACGCCAAGTTCGCCTTGAGTCACGCAGAACTGTCCATATGGATGACGTTTGCAAAAAATATGTGTATTTAGCTTTATTATCTAAAAAAAATCACGAATAATATAATCTTTATTTTGGTCCTCGAAATATGACAATAACATAAAAATGTCTGCAAATTACGCATATACCTCAATAGAATTATGCCATCGCCTTGTATGCTCGTAGGTACTCGTAAAATATTCTCTCTTAACATTATAAAGTGGAAAAGTTAACATTTTCAGCCAAATGCATTTTACATGAAACGAAGCTTTTATCAATGATCTTCCGAGAATATAGACACTGAGGTATTGTCCTAGGTACGTACCTCTTTAAAGCACTTGTTCGATCTCGTAAGAGAAAAGAGCGGCGAGTTCGAAGAGGGCAAAGGTTTTTCTGTTAGGGCAGATTTATTTTTGTGTACTATTTAAAGTGCAATGGAATTATTTCATTGTTACCCTTAGATACTATTCGAAGGAAAGAAAAAAATATCTAAGTTTTTTTTTAAAATACATGTTAGGTTTTTTTTTCTAAATTTTTAACAGACTATAATAACACTTAAACTAATCCTTTCAGCGACCTTAAGACATTGTATTTTCACAAAACTGTTTTTGTTATGTGTTTTCGTAAGAACCTTTATCGCCTTACGCTCACCAGTTAGGTGTGAGACGTTCACAGAGCTGCACTTCGAGTGTGGAACATCTCGAAAAGCCATTTCGCAGTGTTTCCTTTGTAGGTCTGTGAAATGTTAGTTGGATTTTATATTTCCACGACTGCGGCGGTCAATTTGTTTGCGGCGAGAGTCTGGTTCGTATCCTGTCGGCATATCCCGCTGTGAACGATGTTGGCGGCGAAAGGATAGCGCCTATTATGTTATGTGTGAGTTTTGAACGAATGACAGTTCCACTTTGTATTAATAATGATATATTTAGATGCAATTGACGTCAACAAATTGTATCTAAAAGTGCGTGATATTATGAATATACGCTAAACAAAACCGCACCGACGCACCTTGAAAGAGTGGAAGTATAGGCAAGTTCGTAAGGTGCCTCCGTCGGTAACCTCTAAGAAGTTAAGGTCTACAGTGATCTTCGAACTTTGAAAACTTAATGAGCCGTTCTTAACGGTTTGATAGGGAATTACTAGCGTCTATCTTACATAGTCAGATCATGCCCCTAAGCTGTTGTAACTTTCAAAAGTCTCATATAGACTCGTATAATATCTCATTTGATAATCTAAAAATATTATATGATAATCAACAGTTTTACATCGATAATTTTTTAATATTCCAGATAAATTTCGTTTCAAGCAAAAGTACGTGGAAATCTATAAAAGCGTGTCCGAAACTTCACCCCAAATTGACATAGAAATAATGCCCAATAAATTGAACAAAGCTAAATCTTCGCCCTCTAGCTTTCAATCATCGTGTTACAATCGGGAAATCGCAATTCCGCCTCCCTTAAACCTCCAGCCGATTCCTTTATTGTACTCCTATTTGGGAATATTGGACGTCAAACCCCGGATTGCTTGTCCACTGCTGAAATAGTGGCATCTAATATTGGATCAAATATTCACGATTGTTGATGATGCCCTAATCCCGACGCGTCGTGCGAAAAGAGCGTGCTTAAGCTTCACGAGTATATACTCCACAAAGGTTTAAATAAACTGGTTTATATACTTGCTTTACATATAGTTACTATTTTAGACAAATTTGACTCCATATCAGTCACGTTTTGCCACTCGATTGAACAGAAAATACTAAGTCTTAGCTCGTTTTCTGTTATTCAATAATATTACAATAAAAATAAGCCTACAAAACTGGCGTAGGTTGGTATATGAAGAGAGTGATAATTGCAGAAGGAACACTTCGAGTCTGTCCAGGTCTAGAGTCTATATAAGATAGGCAGAAAGGTGAGGGCCTGGAGAGATTATATTATAATATATTGATAATTAAACAAACATTAACATAACAAATATTTCGACCCAATACATTCTGTACAATTATGTTAATTTTAACATTTACATTATATTAATGCTTCAGTTATATATAAATCAATAGTCTCGGCAGTTCTTCGCGGGGTGTTAACTCACAAAGCGATCACAAGCTATACGGTTGGGTAACCACACGTTTTGCTTTAGGAGAGACGTTGTCTTTGTTTTTCGTTTTCTTCTCTCTGCGGAATACAATTTTATAGCTTACGTTTGAGTTAAGTTTGTACTGGTGGAAAGGTTAAATTCAAAAGCTTTGTCCTTTTAAAATACAGAAACTTGAGTCTTTGTATCTTGAGAAAATATTACTACTTTGAAAACTTATTAGTATTTAGCTGTACAATTTTGTTTATTTTGATTTAGTACATATTATTATTATTTAGTACATATTATTATTACTTGTCGAAGTGAAGATGAATGAAGATCAAGCTATTACGCCTACCGTGATTGAAATAGTATAACTTACTGTTTAGCTCCAACTGTATTTACGCCACCAATTCAGAATATGCCCACCACGCTGCCCCATTGAGGATCGATGGGGATAAACGATGTAAATCACCTTAATTATTTTCGTATAATTTATGAGTCACCATTATCCCTTCGGTTTTGTTAGTAAATACATGTAAATATATTAACATTTCTTAATAATTATAAAAGGAATTTGTAACTTTTCGTGTATCGTGTAACCTGGTATAGCGATATGAAATTTTCCACTGGTTCAACCTCCCTTTTATGCTTTTCTTTAGGTTTATAGCGAACGTTGTTGGCTCCACGCCAGTTGCTGGCGACTGTTTTTAATGCCAATTTTCAGGAAATAGGCACTCGGTTAACATCATTTTGGTAATGTTCGATAAATATTTTGTAATAATAGTTCATTACACTCGTCTGTTAACTTATTTAGTGTACACTGTTATTTAAATAGGTCAATTCGCTTACGTGCCTTCAGACAATGAACTTAGTCTTTAAAAAAATTGTCATTGAAGACACTATTTCACAAAAGAATATCATTTTAATATTGAATTAGTATGATATGCGGTTTGATATTCTATTCATTTGTTATTAATTTTTACGCAGAATATCTTATTAATTTGATAGCTGTGCCCTTGTAAAATGATTTATTATTTGTTAGGCGTGCTCCAAATAGATCGCACGGGGAGTTATGCCATTATGTCATTATTTATGTGTTGGTAATTGAATGGTTCATTTACTCGTAATTAATTTAATATTTAATTAATTATCTTGAGTTGTAAACGGTAATATTAGTGATGTGATTTATAAAAAAATTTGTCGAATAAAATATTAAATAATATCATATAATATTTAACACAAAAGCTAATGATATTGTCTCTTTTTCAGGTAAGTACCGCCTTCATCATCCTATTGCGTCCATTGCAGTTGAAAAGAGTGAGTATAAATAAAACATTGTACGTAAAATGAAAGCAACGAAATACATATTACTCGTAGCGCCATCTCTTATGCAATAGTAGAACTTCGCGTCAAAATGGATGATTGAACAGAAAATATAATTGAAATCAAATTTACATAACAAAATACCGTACGCCGTTGGAAAATTGTTTTTTTTTTTTCATAAATTCCGAATGAAATAAGATTTTCTCATTGCTCGCTTATAAATCGGCACTTAGTAACATGTCAGAAAAATTCACTCTGAATGCTACCGAGCATGGCGTGCTCCTTTAGAAAACGAAATTACTAAACCGTTTTTCGCATATTGGAGACATCTCCAATATTCAATATGCTAAAGACAGGTAACGCGGAAAAGGTTCGTACATCCTCTGGTCTTCGGGAGACGACGGGCGGAAATTTGGTAAATCGTAACGCAAGTTATAAGATTTTTTTTATAAGAAGTAATTACAGTGGCTTTGAAAGGACTTCGATTAACAGTAAATTAGCAAAATGATTAAAAAATTATAACCACAAAAAATATAAAGTCAATGAAGTATTCTGTTTGCCATAATACTCTACAGACGTTACATAAATTTTGCACGCTACCTAAGTTAAATAGATAACACAATGTGAAGTTTAATGAATGGATAAATGAATATTTTCAATGATAGCTATGTTTTCACTTTTCAGTTGATTAATAATCAAATACTACAATAATTATCAGTGATATTATAAAAATTACTGTTACCTAATAGATTGGTTGTATACAAATTATGTACCTAATAATAAAAAATAAATAAAAAAAATAAAAAAATCCCCAACAGGCTATTACTACTTCTTAAACTTTTAACAGGTACTTCGGTAGATGAAAACGATCAAACAATCTGATCCAATAAGAATAGAATCTCTCTCTCTGCAGGCGTAAACGAGCTTACATTCAGCATTGAACAACGCATTACCACCTTCCCATTCATCGTTCTCTGTAGCCCTCCACTCTGATAATAATTAAATCCAGATCTACTTCCAAATTCGAAAATAATTACATCACACTTATATTTCTAGGCAATTCTCGTAAACATAGCTTTGCCTATCTCCGCTCTTCTGCCTTAAACTATTCTAGTTCGTCATCCTAATCTGATGTGACAATCTAGATATTAGTGGACAGTTCAAAAATACATTTATGTGATTCTATGTCTCATTTAAATTACCATACGCAATGAAGTTTCACAATCCACACTCGAAACCCGTAGCTTAGGCAGTGCCGGCCATAAACAATGTTCACCAATATACTTTATATTCGAATTTAAGTAAGTATTTTATCTACATCCAAGCTATCTCCTATCATCGTGCAATACACTGTTAGATCGTCTTCTGTTCCGCTCGTCATTTGAGCCACACTCCACAATTTGAGTAGGCAGAAAATTAATGTCCCCGCCGATAATACGTCGCTGAATCTTTTTATCCTTTCCATTCACGGGCTGGAGGTAGTTTATTTATGGCTAAGAAGCTTACTTTCGCCGTTATTACACTACCCTTATCTTAAGGGATGAGGTGTTCGGCGTGATCCCTTACATCCTCCACCTTATTTACATGCAGCGCAATATTACTTGATTTGCTTCGTGTGAATATGAAGGCTTCTTTGGAAACTTGGTTTGTTCCCGGTATACTTCATTGAGGTAACTTATTTAAATATAGATTAGCTATTTAACAGAAAGTCTAAATCTAATCAGTCTTTGTTAATTAATATTTTTTTTTTGTTTATCTAAAAACAATTTTTATCAATTATGTTCATAATAACTCATCTACCACAGGTATTTCATTTAATAATAACTTGCGTTCCGAATATAAAATAATAAGTTACATTATTTCTTGTAATTTGTGTCATAAAAGTCTTTCATGCCATCTTTATTGCCCATATAATTTATCCAGGTTAGTCGCTTGGCCGCTCCCGTCCACGTTATCCAGTCTTCCTTTGCTTCCTTCCACCATTTTCTCTCAATTTGAACGTAATTCTGTAGGTAAATTCTTATAAGCCCCTACAGTGACAATATGGAGTGGAAATATTGAGAAACCGCCTTGGAGCACGTCTTTTGAATATTAAAGAAAACACCGTTCCAAATAATACATTATTTTGTGAATTCAGATGTTCCTTTCAACTGTAATAAATGCTCGTCATTGCCGGTTCAAATGGTACTAAATTAAAACCAAAAGTAAGAATTTTAACACGAGAACAATTATCTACACAGATTAATACATACTAATTTAAACTAAATTATTCTACGAAACCCAGGTAAAATTTATTTAACAAAGTACTAACCAAACAAATTGAATATTACGCTAGCAATAACAAAATGCCCCCTATATCGCGAGATTGCTTAACTCTAAGATAACCTTAACTACCCCCCGACTCCTGGAAAAGTTATGTAATGCAAATAATTACGTAACCCAGGCACGACTGCGGAACCCTGGCATCCCAAACTCCTACCTTCCCGATCCTTACGATGTTGTAATAGAGGCGAATTTGCAAAAGCGTGTCCAAACTCAACTCCGTTTTAGGGACGAAACTCGCAAAGCCGTCCTAGTGTGCATTCAATACAATGGGATAGGAACTGGATCCAAAGGGACTGAGGCCGCACGTGACCTGATGTTGATTACTCTCTATGACTCCCGAGAATGTAAATGGAATGGCATGGACCTTATGGGTGCATTAATAATAACTAGTGGTCGCCTAGGGGTCGAAAATCGACCGCAGCTAAATTTAAAAAAAAATTAAATTTGAAGACATTCTCTAC
>DWDX01004068.1:0-12187 GCA_018245675.1 Agara michaeli
CTTTTCACTGTTGGCAATTCTACGAACGTGATTCAATGATTCTACGCAATTCGGTGCGCTCAACTTGGAATACAGAAAACATGTATATTCCATATTTATGATATATGGGAAACAGTTATAATAAACACTTAGTTCGTTATTGTAAAGAATTTTAATACGTACTTAATTAGATTTTGTTATACAAATCATAGGTTAGCTGTACCTACGAGATAAACAAGGTATACTTAACTGCATGCTGCACCGCAAGGACACAGGTAACTACTGAGATATAAACAAAACTGGTTGAACCTACCTACTTACCTGTCACTACAAATGAGTTTAGTACTTTAAAATATACGTTACAAAAGACTACGTTCTCGGCTAGAGGTCTCGAAAACGGGTCGTTTCACATGAATAGTTAGTGTGTACAATTGTACATAGATTAGATATTTCGAATATTTAATTTGAGATGTTACCATTTTTATACTTATATAATAATATCACCATAATATTATAAAGACTTCTAGTAGCATCGGTGTAATGAGTGTCATGTAAGTAAATACTGAGTGTAATACGTGCAAAATACATTCAGCAAACCATCATGTTAATTAAACAGCGTGTGCAATTCTTTTGAAACCCTACTTGTTACAATGTTCAAGATTGTTAACTTCATTTGTATTAAACTTTTATCAATACAAATAATCCGTATTATCTAATGTGTGTTTATAAAATAGAAAGTTGTGTAATTGATAAGCTATTGATAACCCGGCCGCTGGTGAGTTCGTGTGCTAGTTGATAAACACGCCGCCGCGTCGCCGGCTGCGCAGATAACGCGGTAAGATCATTCAATTCAAGGTGATCAACTGAATGCGACTCGTCCTACGTTCATGTAGTGTTGCCATTGTATCTATCATTAAGATGTCAGCAAAAAAGGAACATTAATTCCATAAATCCTGAGCACCACGATCTTACAAATACATAACTCAGTTGTTTCATTTCAAATATTTGACTCGTCATTCTGGATTATGGAGTAAAAGTGAAATGCGTAAAATATTGTTAAAACTTTATCTAAGAAGACTGTAATAAAAAGAAATAAAACGTTTGATTATCTGATAATTTGTTTGAAGTTTGTACCATCCCCAAAAATGCAATTACTATTATAACGTAACGTAACGTACCATGTATATAACATAAAGTAATAAAATGCCAAAACATCGTATTACGGTATTTCCGAGCATTATGAATCATCTGTTCAAGAGTAATTGAATAGTAGGTATGTATTTAATTTTTTCATGTATGTATTTATGTTATAAATAAATTGCACCACTGATTTGGAGAATGAACAAAGTAACATTTCAGTATTTCCCCACAAATAATGGGGAGACCCGCGGATAACTAAGTGCCAATGACACAGTCATAAGTTAAAAATAGAAAAAATAAATCAATCCTGATTCATTTGTTTCACCACATTGTCAGCCGACAACACGTCATTTTTCAGTAAATAAAGATGCTTGTGTAAAATATTTATCGAACATAACTAATGTCAATGCGCGGGCGTTAAGCATACATTGATTGTCCGCGAAACATACGATTTGTGGCGACCCTACATTACGTTTAATCGACCTTATGGCAAGTTAGTGTATAATCATCTTTATTATTGCTTAAATACGGTTCCAATTATTTTGCTTTATTTAATTTGCAGTAGATAATACGCGCATTGTGTTTACAAATAATGTTTCTCTGATGACCGTTATTCCGAATCATTATCGACTATCATTATACATATTACGATCAATTAAGGGATCACAATAAGATAATAGACAATTATTCTACTAATTTTATAACTACGACAGTAGGTACATAAGTTTGTACGTTCTGTTTTCACGGCAGAACCGCTTGACCAATCGTAGGGAAATTTGGAATAGGGATAGCGATATTCCTACAGGATCGAAATCTACGCGAGTAACACCGCGGGTCATAGCTAGTCTAATATAAAAGTTACTCATACATATTTTAAGGATTTTAACAAAACATCTTATGTGCGTGATAAATGAATGTGCCGGAAACTGGTTTCTATTAATAATGTGTTTTATTGGAAATGCTGTAATCGGTATAGAATTTATTATGCAATGATGATTGTCACACATTTAACATTTAACTAGGAAATGATAAGTTAATGAGCAATTTACAGGTAATCGTTAATATTGTCATCTTAATAATACTAACTGAAACATCTTACAAGTGTAATTGTGGATAGTGGTTAATGACTCCGGCAGTTTTGAAGTTGGAAACTGACCTTGATTAATTTGAAATAAAATACACGAATATAAATTAACATTTAAGTACTATGTTCATTTGTTTCTCGTTTACGTAAGTACTTAAAACAATGTGTATACTTACTTATTTAATTTGGATGTGCTTCATAATAAATTGTTATCAATTCACAATAATAAAAATTGACGATTAAGTAAACCTTATTATAGTTAGTGTCAATGTATACTTATTGAGTTTTATAAATTTCCCTAAACATCATCTTTGCAAACGGTAGTAACCATTCTATTTAAGTATAAGTAAGGTTATGCGTTTTACTCGCTACTAGCTATTATATGTATTGCAACGAAAATGACAGTTAATAAAACGGTGCGTCTCGCCTGACCGTATTACCTAGATCTCAACTTGTGCCAGGACCTAACTGGAAATATTTGGTATGATCCATTAGGCACATGCCTTTGTTCACTTTTTTTAGTGTGCAATAGCCTTGCGTTTTACTGCGAACTCACGTGTTGGAAAGTGAAGTGCAACAAGAAGCTGAGTGAAATAAGTGTACCCCTGTAGTGAAATAAGAACACACAGAGGTAACTGAAACGTTTCTGCACTACACGAAGATTAAAATGAGATAGATCGCGAATTAGATAACAATAATCTATTCAAAGAGTTTCATTACTAAAGATGACCTTATCTTCTACTAGAAACCTACGCAAGTGCGAGGAAACCGTTCAAGGCCTAAAGCGGGTAACGATTCGATACGTCCAGGTATAGTCAGTCTGGTCACCCACACTCTTCATTAATGCCAATTCAGTGAACGCTCAACGAAGGATACGATGATACTCAGGTTTTTAGAAGCGACCGGTAGGTTTTGAAAATGTACACGATCAACTTTTACTAGACAAAATAATAAATATACGCTATGTCCAAAACCAACTCAATAGGGAGAGTATAATTAATACTGGGTACATGAACACGTTACTTGCAAGAGAATTAATTGACCCACTAACTCTGTAGGGTCAGACGTGATTGCAATAATAAATTTTAAGATTGTATTGTGGCCGATGGACTCGAGATTTATAGAATAGTGATTGCTGGGAACAGGGCGAATGGGACTGGGGGTGGTAGTATAATGAAAAATTACATTTCTTATCTTAAGTTCAGGAGTGTCAGATGTGGTATAAAATTATTTTTGTATTTGATACATTCCAGTTTTCTTGGTCAGGAAATTTTGGGGAATTAGAATCTGATACGTCCAATGCCAATTGTATTGAATAAGACTAAGTGGTGAAGATTTTTGGACCTTCAATTGATCATGATGTCATTGTCCTCGCGACAGTCAATATTCAGAAATAGTCATTTACACAATCATACAAATTGTCATGGTAAGCTTAGATTAGTATCAATTGCACTTTGAGATCATTTACTTACTAGTTTTCTGAGAAATGTCTAGTCGTGACGTATCCATGCCTTTTCCGGGCAACATTGATGGAGTTGTCAAGTCTAAGTTATGGTTGTGACCGACATAAATAATCTCTATGATCTTGGAGCAAGCAATTATGTCGGGTACGTACTGAGAATTAGCCACAATGCATAATGAATATTTTTTCTGAATGAATTCAGCAGTAACATAAATAGCGTTTTGTATCTTTTTATAAGGTCACAGAGCTCTCTATCTTGGATGTGGTATGGAGGAGAATTTCTGGAGTGCCAGTTTACATGCCTTTAGCATAATACTTTTTAAAATAATAACTTTGAAGATGAGGATATCGTCATCGTTCATCTTGTACTAAAGATTACTACAAAGTTATGTCCACTTCCGTTTCCTTTGCGGTCAAACATTTGCTCACTGAGAAATAGCGGAATTATTTGCTTTTGTATATTTGGTGTTGAGTCGAGGTCCATGAGAAAAGCAATTTTGTGACGTGAATTTGATTGAATAAAAAATGAGTAATCTCCAAGTCCCGCTTCCGTTATTGGATTGATTCTGTTGCTCTGTAGCCAAGCTCTCGATCTTTGTTTATTCTATGACATCACCGAGCGAGTGCTAGTAGGAGTAGTATACATGTGGTGTATACGACGGGAACTCACAGTCCATGACGGCATACAAAAAGAACTGCACGTTTGTTTAATAAATTAGCAAGTACGAAACGAGTCGAGACTGATCAGACTCGAACGAAACTAAAAGTGTACGACGCATTCTTATTGCTTCTTAATATGGGACAGTCGTTGTGAATTAATTTGAAAATGGAATATTTCAAGAATTTGTGGAGATACTACTTTGGAAGGCGCCAGAAGTTTATCATCGTACCGTTTCAGCCAGGTATATTTGTTTATAAGAAGCGGGACAGTAACATGAAGCAGTATGAAACGTGTGTAGTGTTTCATAATAATGATGATTTAAATGAAACTGTAATTCATTCTAAATTCAGATTTGCACACATGGCTTTTACTTTGATACTATGTAGTAAGATGATAAATATTTAAATTTATGAATGAAATTGAACATCAAATTTCAAAACGACGCGGTGAAGAATTCTTAGTAGGTAATGGGTTTTATTGGTCTATTGCCAAAGCCAACAGCGAATTCTTGACGATGACAAGTAATCGATGTGAATCAATATAGCAGTTGATATTATATTCTATATCTTTATTTACCATTGATTAACTTTGTGAATACTTATAAGCATAAAAATAGCTGTGTTCCTTAATGTACCTACTTCATTAATTAATATATCTGTTTTAACCGCCGAGAACAACGACACTATTAAAATTGTTATTCAACAACATTAAGTATTAATATAAATATGACGTTGAGGTTATCAATCGTGTAATGTATATTTTAATATAACCCGTTACTTGTTTATTCAGATGTCATCGATGGAACTAGGCAAGGTGTCCTCGCGGTCCAAGGAATTGACTTTTGTGTCGATACTAATGGCGAGAACCATCACACAAACAAATTCAATCTCATGACAAGAACCGTCGACAGGTGTCTGGTGGTACGACGAGGTCAAGCTTTTAAATTAGATCTCCTCTTAAATCGACCATACGATGCGGCCAGAGATGCCGTCTCCTTCATCTTCTACGTGGCTGGTATGAATATTTCATCTGGTTCATTCATGGTTTATTATTGCATCTGTTGATTTACGATCTATTTTAAGCGTCTTAAGACGTGCATATAGTCGACTTTATATTGTGTACAGATGTGGAGAAGCGTGGGCCGTCAGATGAAACGTCGGCGGCCGTGCCAATGTTGGAAAAGGGGTCAGAAACTTTAGGAGCATGGAGTGCGGTGTACGAGGGCCAAATGGACTCCCATTTAATGGTCGCCGTTACGCCGGCGGCCGATTGTATCGTCGCCGCGTGGCGAGTCGACGTTGATACAAGACTAAGCGCAGGCGGATCACTTAGTTATACACATCCACAGCCAATATACATTCTGTTCAACCCTTGGTGTCTTAATGACACCGTATATATGCCTGGTGAGCTAAAATGTTACTACTTAAAGTACGCATCCGTCATATTAATTCAAACAGCTCGAAGGTCGTTCTACTCATTTGTTCATTCATCATTGTTTATTCATTATAAGTGATGTTCCAAGGATTACCGGAAACACTGAAAATATTTTATTTTTAGGCCACAGTCATCGCGAAGAATATGTACAGGAAGATGGTGGTCTGATGTTCAGAGGTGTTTATAATCGTATAAAACCAACGCCTTGGAATTACGCGCAATATGAAAAGGACATTCTTGAATGTGCACTTTATCTAGTCAGAGAAATAGGAAAGGTTTGTTAACATACTTAATTATTGACTTTACAGGTAGTTTCAGTATCATTAAACTTTTGTCATTATATCATTTTACTCTGAAAAAGGCGACTTTATTTTGCTTCAATTTGCGATGTAGGTAGCCATCAAGTACAGTTAATAAACATACAATAACGGTTATTTTTGGGTGGTTGTTTGTTGAATATGTCTTATGAAAAAGAGAATAAAATATGTACATTCCAGGTGAAGGGTCGGGCCAGGAGCGATCCAATCAGAACGGTTCGGGCGCTTTCAGCAGCTGTGAATGTTCAGGATGACAATGGCATTCTGTTCGGTAATTGGGGCAAGGAGCTAAGTGATTACGCTGGTGGCACACATCCTCTAAAGTGGGTCGGCTCCCTAGCGATCCTGCAAAAGTATTATGAAAAGAAAAAACCCGTCAAGTACGCACAATGCTGGGTGTACGCTGGAGTATTAACTACGAGTATGTATGACATAGAATTATACAGAATATAAAAATTAACTATAAAACTGTTTGCATTCAAGTGCTTACTTACTCCCGCTACTTACTTACTGCAATATTAAACATTCGCGGGATTTTCTGTCTCAAACCTTATTTTCAAATGTTTATGGCAAACTACTTGTTTCGTATTCGTCATTTAACAGTAGGTTCTTCCGTATCTATACATTCCTACTTTATGAAATGTATACAGCATATTGTGCAGTAGCAAAACTATTAATACCTAGCTTGTATTTTCGCTACTTGTCCTTTAACGAGATTGTTATTTAGATAGTTGTTTGCACCTACTAGAATGAATTACATTTACATTTAGGCGGAATAAATGAGCGCTGATTGTAATAACATGATTTTATTATTCCAATTTTAGTTTGCCGAGCGCTGGGAATCCCCTGCAGGCCGGTGACGGGATACGACGCGGCACACGACAGCCAGGGCAGCTTGACTATTGACATTATTAAAAGTGACGATGGTGACACATTAGAAGAGTTTACTAGAGATTCTGTCTGGAATTATCACGTTTGGAATGAGGTTCGTTTTGATTCGATTAAAATTTAAGTCTAAATAATTTAACGAATGTATCGTAATTTGTGACACGCAGGTATCGGTATTAAAGCTAAATAATGTTTATTAATAAATTATATCGTAGTTAAACCCTATTGCCTAAACAATAACAGACAAACCAACAGCGGAATCAATGAGATGTATTATTTATTAATCCATATGTTAACGATAGTCGAAACACTTTGTATTCCCAAACATTCTGAGTATTCCTGAAAATGGAAAGGTTTGTAATCAGATATTGTTATATCGCAACTAAGCGGATAAGAACAACTGAAATAAGAAATAAATGAAGAGACTATCCGAAGCAAAGAGATAGACATTATATTTCCATTAGCTCATACTTACAGTATCATGGCCGTGAATACGTTATTACGATACGATATTAATAGATCTTTACCGCTTAGATTAGGATTTCACTTATTTTATAGCTCCATCTGTTTCTATTATCGTTACCGATTTATTACTGTCTCAGTCAAGAAATAGAAACCGTTAATTTGAACTTCATCTAATTCTAGTAGGTACTTTTAGAAGTCTAAATAACTTCTGTATTCTATTGGTACAGACATAATCTTTATTTATGATAAAATTTAAACAGTCTCTGTACCTATCTCATGTACCTACGTAATCTTTATAACACAGTTTGGTTATTTGGCAATAATATGACCGGCAAATTCTGTTCTTCCAAATAATGCACTAAACTGTACTACATTTGACAGTGAATTATTTCCGTTTTAATCAAAATGCAATCTAAATTTTCGTCGCTATAGGTGTGGATGGACCGGCCGGATTTAGGTTCTGAATATTCCGGGTGGCAGGCCATCGACTCCACTCCACAAGAGACATCCGAAGACGTGTACCGATGTGGACCTTCGTCCCTCAGAGCGGTGCGCGACGGAGAGCTACAGCGACCGTACGATGTTTCCTATGTCTTCGCGCAAGTCAATGCTGACAAGGTAAAACTGATTTTAAAGATCACAATAACATTATGCGAAGTTATTGTAGTGGACTTTACGTCTACATGAGTATGTTCTGACAAGTAGCAGCTGTGCCAATATATTGTTTAGCATTACCCTGCCGTTACAATTGCGGACTTTGTGATAGTTGTTTACATTTTTTCTTTTAGGTAACGTAATAAATTTAAATTCTTAGCCAAACATTTTTTCTAAACGTAGTATGTGAGGGTGTGAAAATTGCTGTTTGTTACATAATTAATAATTTTAACTATAGCAACTAGTCAGTGCGCAATTCGCAAATTCGTACGTAATTTGCAAATGAATGCAACCTACGTATTCAGTTTCTGCCCACGGAATGTTTCAACTTTGCGTTATTCTACTCGAGCACGTACTTACAATTTATTATTTTAAATATCAGAAACAACTGAACATATATGAATCATAAGTACCTACCTGCGGCCTACATGACAATATGTGTTGTAGTTAGGAGTTAGGTAGGTATATGAGTAAACTGCAATATGTAACTCCGTGGATTAACAATGTTGTATGCAATGTTTAATTTTTATTTCAGATTCTTTGGAAATATTCAGGAGAGATACAGCCACTTAAACTTATGGCTCGCGACACGACATCCATCGGTCAGAATCTCTCCACCAAGACTATTGGAAAAATGGAAAGAGAGGTATAGAAAAACTTAAATTAGCTATTCAAAAAAGAGTTTTAGAGTAAGTGAGTGAGAGAAAGATATTAATAAACTCTATAATGCTATTACAATTTTGTATAAAGAGCCATCTAGTGAGTTTTGTTTGTATGACAATACTGGTATACGAGCAACTTTTCCTAATCATAGATCGCTAATCCAAACCCGTAGGCGTCTTTTTTAAATATGTAATTTTAATCAATAATTAAATTTCTCATTTGCTATAATAATGAATGATTATAATGTCTATAAGGGTTTGTTTAAGAAATAGAGCAATGTTGGATATATTCCAATTTATTCCAGGTTTAACTCAGTATATTTGAGTGTTTTATATTGTAACGTTTCATAATTACAGGACATCACACATTTATACAAGTACCCAGAAAGAACGTTCGAGGAACGGCAGACCATGGAGAAAGCGCTTCGGAAGTCGGAGAGCATATTCGCGCGATACTACCTCAATGATGCCTTCAACGATGTTACTTTCGATTTCGAGCTGAGAGATGATATTAAGATCGGACAGGACTTTACAGTAGTAAGTGCATCACATTGTCTATTCGTAGAATAATGCCTGGCCGCGAATACATGTTCCTATTTAAAAAGTATTAGGTACATATTGACGTATCTTTTAGTTTTACTTGCAAAACATTTTAATCTAAAAATAACGATAGGTTACTTTGTATCAAATGTTCTCCAAATTATTAACGAATCATGCACATGTATTGATACCTGTATCTTTATTTATCATTTTTACATAATTTGGAAAATATTATATGTCCGCATTGTCTGTATTTAAATATGTATTTTTACGTATCCTATAAAATGTATGTATATTACGTAATGTATATTACGTCTTAAACGTATGTAGAGACGTATAATAGAGAGTTCAATGACCTCTGGTATGAGTGTGACATGACTCATTAAATGACAATTGTTTTGTGGGATTTCCATTTATCTATGACTCGTGGACTTTACTTGCTGTATTTTATTAATTTTATATTATTTTACATCATATCCCACAAGTCCATTAAACGGTTTATCAGTAGAGTTCAAGATTATTATCGTAGGTTATTGGTCCCAAATAGGTTTAAGATTTATCTTTCACTTTTAAACCATTTAGTTCCGTTTATATACAAGCCATGTAATCTTCATAAAGGAATACAACTACTTTTTTATCTTTACTTAACTCGTTTATGTTTTCTGCAGCTTTATATATTTAAGTATTCCACTTATGAAATATTACGATGTTGCCAGAAACTAAGTTAAGGATTTTATTTTTGCATTTCTAGATTCTCCACATGAAAAACCGTTCATTGAGTGAGCAGCACAACGTGAAAGGAGTGTTGAGGGTGGATACGGTGACGTACACTGGGGTGACGGGTGATTCCGTGAAGCGGGACGAGTTCGACATGGTCTTAGCGCCTACAGCCAAGGAACAGGTCACCATGCTTGTTACTTTCGACGATTACTTCAAGAAACTTGTGGATCAGGTACTGTTGTTTCACCATTTTTATATGATGTGTTGATTTACTTTCATCATGATCTTCGGTATAAATAAATATGATTAACTTGTAATAAGCTGAAGAACGACGACTATATTATCATGGATGACCTTCATTAAATATATGTGTGTACCTTAGAAATAATAAAACAAGTCTGTTCCATAATTGTAAAATACTTTCTTTTATTTAAATAGACTACGGAGTTGCAGTGATCTCGTAACTTATAAAAGAAAAATCAAAGACAAAACAGTCCTGTTAAGGTTATATATTCACTACAAATCTAGCGATAGAAACTAATATCAATCACATAATTAAATAAAACTTGAATTTTTTAAGGCCTCGTTCAACATCGCTTGCTTAGCAACGATAGTGGAGAAGAATTTCGACTTCTTCGCCCAGGATGACTTCAGAGTCAGAAATCCTGATATCAAAATCTCTGTGGATGGCAAGCCAGTATCGCACCAAGAGTTTAATGTGACTGTGAAGGTCGAGAACCCTTTGCCTATACCGCTGAAAAATGGCAAGTTTTACATTCAAGGGCCGGGACTGGACAAGCAGCTTAAGATTGAGCTTCATGAGGTAAGCGTTTGAAGATAAAAATATGCCACTAATTAAATCATTGTATAATTTTATCACTCATTTAAATACATCCTACTACTGTACTCAGCTCTCTGCCAACACCTGCTCGAATCTAGGGAGGATACTCCAACACTACTCCAATGTGGAGTTTCGAAAATACGGGTTAGCGACAAACCAGTATTGCAGTTGTTTTTAAATTGCTTTTAAGGTCTTCGATGAGTTGTAACTCTTGTTACCTGTCTGCTCGATATGCCCTCTGAGCGGATTGTGGTCTACAATTGCGTCAAACTACGAACACTTGATATAATAATACAGTTACTTTAGCATATAACATTTAGAATAAGAATACCCGTGATTCAGAATTAGAATAACGGTGCTGTATTACATCTCAGTATTGGAAAAGGTCCGCAATTCTGGGCATGGTATATTCATGGCGACATACATTTTAACTAATAAAAGTACCTAACCTAACATGAAAAATACAATTTTTAGAACGTAGCTCCAGGCGAATTTGCAACAGCGCAGTTCAAGCTGACACCACCGTGGGCCGGCCGACACCAGATATCAGCTAAGTTCACATCTAAGGAGATTCGTGACATCGACGGTTTCCTCTCCCTGATGGTGAGCACACCCGAGACCAATGGCTACTCGTCCAACGACACTGTGGAGACTCGACAAATATAAACGACCCTGTAACAGATGTGTTCGAATATGTATTCTTTTATGTAACGACTAACGACGTACGTGGTCAGTACCTAAGATGGTATTGCGATTGTTTGAACATTCTACATACATTATGTAGCTTTAAATTCTTTGTGCTGAAAGGATGTACGAGCATGAAGTATCTCACATGTGTCTTTTGTTTACTAACTTTTTCTGACCTTCATAAGAAGATAAATACAAACTTACATTGAATAGAAACTTAGCATAAAAAGGCATCTACAACACTCATCTTCTATATTTATTACTTAATTGAAATTGTTTAAATATGATACAATCTGAGCACTTTTTATAATAATCTAGAACCTAATAAACATATCATGCTAGATACTAAGCACGAGATGCTTCATTGCAATTGGATTTTAATTTAATACGCTTCTTTCCGACTATTCAACATAAAATGCATTCATTTTGTGAAAGTGTAAGTGTCGGTGTTAAAATATTGGTGCGTGTATGAAAAATCTGCCGGCAATCTTATTACCTATAGTAAGTCATAATTTATTTTATTAAAGGATGATATTTTAATGTTACACTATATAGAATTAATTATGAATGTTATTATAACGTAACATCACGCCTGTAATCCCCTAAAGGGTAGGCAGAGGAGTGTAGTACACCCCCACAATTCACCAGTTACG
>DWDX01004069.1:0-12187 GCA_018245675.1 Agara michaeli
CCAACCCGGGATTTGAACCCAGGACCTCCCGATCGGCAGTCGCGCTAGCAAGCGCCCGACCAACGAGGCAGTCAATAGGCATAATAGTGTAGTAATAATAATAGTCATAGTAATATTCAATATTATTAGATAGTGAGAATACATCAAATAATTTTCTATAAGAAAAAACTTTTATAAGAAACAAGTGAACTTGCTTGCTGAAATCGGTCGAAACAACGTGAAATTGTTAATTATACTTGATATGGAATTTAGTAGAAAGCATTGGCATGTCGCCAGAGGTGGTTTAATGAAAAAATTGAGGTTGTCCGAAGGCAATTGGAATTTAAAGCCACGCTGGAAACGTTTTGATTAACTTACTTAAGTTGGCGCGGATCGGATAATTGTTCGGAAGGAGCGAGCTTGCGGCAGGCTTGAAATTTTAGAGTTTAACAGCCGTTTTGAAGTGTTTTTTTTAATGAAAAATTGCGCTTAAAGAGTCAAATCAAAATTATTTTCTATACTATTTAATTGTAACAATTTGACACAAACATACATTTCAAACTATATTCCGTAGCGCGAACACGTAATTAACATTCGCGTAATCAAAATAAATAATAACCTTCGCAAATGGTCGTCTTCGGTGTTGTGCCGCCGAATCTGATGTCGTTCATAACAAAATGAACACAGTTATACTAACGACGTCAGTAATGAGCGAGACGTTCAGCACTGGAAATCCAGTTATGATACCATTATTAACTTAATTAGGAGCTTTTATTAAACCTTGTACATAATTTAAAGCTAATGTCAGTACATGCTCATAGTTAAGTTAAATATATTACGTTATTTTGTGTTATGCTACGTAATTGACAACATTAGTAATTTATGATCAAGCCTCATACCTTTTCAATGTCGGAAAGGGATCTCCAGTCAAAATGAGGAGAGTTAGGAGTTAACATGTATCACTAAACGTACAAATCTAATGTTTGCTGGTTTACCCGTAGTATTTATTCTCCCTTTTATAGCAAGTGATGATTGATAATAAAAAAGCGCATACCCTTTTAAAGTTAGTGGTGCATAGAATGATTCGTACTTCTGACCTCCTTAGCGGTGGACTGTAAACAGCAACTGTAACCCAATAGTACGATATCAACTCTTATTATGCACAAAGGTTCACGTTCTCGGCGTGTTCTCGACGTGTTCTCGGCGTATTCTCGGCGTATTCTCGGCGCGTTCTCGGCGTGTTCTCGGCGTGTTCTCGGAATTCAATTCCATTCATTCAATTCCAATTCAATGATCACGTTCATATCGGGTGACCTGTACGTATCCAGTGCGTTTATGTTACAATATAGTTACACGGTAACTAACTAACTAACTAATTGGCACTAACAGTCCTGTTGGAGGTAGGCTGTAGATATTTATAGCCAGTTGTGACTGATAACTACTGTTTTCACTTAAAAATAATCTTGCTGCGAAAATAAAACGTTTTAAGAGATTACAGTATTTTTATTGAATGGCTTGCCCATTAGTGAAATTAAGTATTTTCTTAGGCTGTTAACATTTTAGTGGGTATGAAATAAGTTCGACTTCAACATCTTTCAGGAGAGGGTAGACTCCTTAAGAAATTTATTGGTGATTTGACGAAATGGAATGCTTAGGCGAGGTACAGCTATTTACAGCCTTTTGAATAACATAGCTTGAATGTGTCTAGTCGAAATCACATGTTTTAAGGTTATCTGTTCATTTAGGGTCAAGAATGGGGTTGGTTGATCCTTGATTAATCAATCTGCTTTAGAGTTGAATGTTAAGGTAAATTAATAAAATAAAATGATATAAAGAGGTTTATACATTGTAATACATGTCTATCGACGCGTATAATATTTTTTCATACCGTATTTCTTATCAGTTCGCAATACGGATCAAGAATATTGTCTCATCATTTTTTATTCCAAAATTGATATTATTCATAAATACATATGTACTCGTACATATGCTATAGGAGAGCATTTCTAACGAAACACACCTTATACAATTACTCGGCAATCTCGTTTCTAGCATACGACTTTTTAATATGGTTCCTATTTGCTTTTAAGATTAAAATGCCGTAGATACAATGTTCTTTCATTTTCTAAAACGGTTTGTATAAGAAATGTGTCGCGCGTCCCACATTCAGCTCTTGGGCCCCTGCCAGGAGCGTTGCGGCGCAGCGTTAGCTCCGAATGTAACTTTAACTTACTACATTGTTTAGTTAATATTAATTTGCATGCAGTTTTTGTGTCGGATTTCAGTGGCGCGTAAGCACGGACGCAGGAACGATATTTATATAAAAGTAAATTCAAAGTTGCAGTTGCGTTGGTATTATTGTTTTAGGAGTGACTGATAACGGTTTCTTGTAACTGCTTATGCGAAATAGTCAAAGATTTCTTTCTACATATATAATTACGTACACATTTACATTTAATTATGCTGATATTGGATTATGAGCGTAATTGATACGAATATATTCATTGGGGAAGCAGGTTTTCCATGGCAATTATGTTGTTATATCTAGCTATGCCCTAAGTCAACTTTTAGTATTTCCCGACCACGAATTGCGGTCGAGAAAGCCGATAACAAGGCAGGTGACTTAAAATGTTAGGCAGTTACAGCGGAAACAATGTTACACGTGAAGTATATTGCTCATGAAACTCAGCTTATGGAAATTGCTTCCCCTTGAAAGAACGCGTAAAGGCGTTTCGGGGAGAAAATTTGATAGCTTATAGCTTTGATAGCGACGTCGGAGTGACGACGGAAATGTTCAAAGGTGGAGAGGTAGCGTGCAAATTTAACCGGCATTATTTAATTTTGGCTTGATTCCTTGACGAAATCGGGGTCTGTAATCAAACACGATGGAAAAGACCTTCAGAGCGTTCGATTCTGATTTTTCTCGTAATCAAATACCGGATGAACGGTGGAACAAATTTGCTGAAAACATATTTTTGACAAATTTACTTTATATGCCATTTTTGTTTTTATAAATATTTTTTACGTGTTACGTAACACTGATGACAGGCGCTACGAAAGCTTTGAACAAGTTAATAAGCTGTATGTAGTGAAGTTACTATTTTTATAGGATAGGATTACCTTACCTGTACCTTTAGGTACAGAATTAAGGTCGAATTCTGCTTACTAAATATCAACGAAAAATATTGTATGGCGAACTATTTACGGCTAAGAGAAAATGCTAACAAAATGCAACTTCTACTTTGGTGGTTATATATTTTATTGCAGCTGGTTTCTTTTAAGTAAAGTTATTATTTATCTTCCGCGTGAGCCACTGTCAAACGTAGAAAATGTTTGTCAACAATGCATTGATATTTAAAGTATCTTCATCAGCATCAGTATTATTATCACTAACATCATCATAATTATACCGTGTTAGTCCAGTATTGAATATGATCCTCCCTTAATAAGAGTAACCTTGCTGCAAGCCGAAGACATAGAACTATGTACAGTAACGTTTATATGAAATATGGAGTGTTATGGCAGCACAACTTATAACGACTACAAGAGCAGAGAAAAACAACCAATCACTTAAGAAATACGAGGGAATTTAGTGAAACGGCCAAGTTCTGTCAGAGGTGAGGAACTATAAACATAAAACTTGGACCATGCCGTTGATTTGATGGAATCCCTTGGTCGGATCAAGCACAGTTCGTTAACTTTCATGCCCAGTAACTAAGTTACGTAAGTGAGAAGGATGGCTCTGACTTGTCTGAGGCGGATTGCTTTGAAAAAGGTTTGCAGATTAACATTTTAATGCGTAGAAATGTCTCGTCGTCTCAGTGTTTATGTCGGCCAAGGTTCGAATATATCCATAGAATTTGCTTGGAAATATTAACGAGTTTTGGTAGTGGTTAAATGGTGTCTCAATGAGATTGCTATTAGTATTATTTTCGTCGAAATAAAATAAAAATTATATATACACAAAAATGTTGTATGTACCGTATCTTTACAAGTCCTACTAGCGTTAGATCTAGCAAAAAATATTGCCCAAATACCATGTACTGTTTTACCGGAATTCTAACAATATATTAATAGAAGTAAATGCGTGCTAGTTATAAAGATGTTTATTGTGCTTGTAAGTGATATTTTTGAAATTCTTATATAATTTTTGATCTCTTCGAAATTGCTAGGCGTATTTATTGCGACGTAGCTATTTCGAAGTTTCAAAGGAAAAAACCTCTTTGCCAAGTAACTAGTGTATTTGTATGAGGCGAGAGCTACCGAGACATGTTCTTGAGGCGAGTACATATTTACAACGAGATGAGTTGACACAGCAGTCCGTTGGCGTCGTGGCGTTTGCATAAAAAATATCAGATTTTATGACGTCGAGTTTCCTACAATAATGGGAAAAGTAGGTCACTACGGAATATACAGAAATCAAAACACTTTTATGACGTGTCACTAGCGGATATATCGTATTGAAAATTTTATGTAATACTAAAATTCATAGCAAGCTTTTAAAGGCAGGCGGGCGATACTTTAAAAAAACTATTTGATGTCACGTGGCCACCCATTTACGAGTGCCATCGGAGCGGTGATCTTTTCTTTGCCGTGCCATTTTATTATAAAAATATTCAATGAGGAACATGCAAAGAGTCTCCCGTTTCTTTAATGAGGAAAATATGGGATATAAAAGCGTGGCTCTTGTTGATGTGTGTACGTTAAACGACAACGCTTCAAAGTTGGTTCGTTATTTTTTGGCGCTCTTGTTTTTAGGTCGCCCGTGTATTTGGAACACTCCATATTTTCAGGTCTGTTGGCGTAAGGCAGACGTGTAATAATTTTCTATACTTCAAAATGGAAATTCTTATGTTTATAGCACGTAAAAGGCTTTGAACATGCCAATATTTTGTAAAGAAAACACGTCACTGCTTACACCACACGTAATTGTACATAAAGTTACAGTATATAAAATATCTATAAGTTGTATACCGACTATTTCCGTTGAACAAATAATCACTGGCATTTCTCTACACGACAGAATCTATAACGAGGAATTGACGAAAGCGGATCACCGACAGTTCCCAAACTTGGCAAATCGAAATGGTGGCAGGAAACTTTCACGTGGAAAGCTCGTCGAATTGCAGCCACGTCTCGGAGAAAGGAGTACTGGTCGACTTCCTAATCGGTGATTTGATAATTTGAAAAGACTACCAGAAACAGCTGCATTCAGAAGGCCCAGGATCAGGTGGAGTGTCGTCGGTTAAGAGAGGCCTGAATATCTCGGTAGTGGCTATCCAAAGATTAATGGAGGACATGTGTAAGAAGAAGACATGTGTGAGGAATGTTGTGTTTTTTTATCTCATATAATTTTATTGGTAAAATAAATGTTAAATAAGTATAGGAACATGATGATGTACAAAATGTAGAATGTAGACCAAGCGCGTCAGGTTTGCAAGGACAGAGATATTTGGTACTCGGTGCTTTCTGCCTACCCCGTTAGGGACCTGGCGTGACGATATGATGCACAAAATTATTCTAATTCTTTCATTAATATCGATTTCCAATGACGTCATATCGATTAATATATTAACGCTCTTGGCTGGAATGAAGCAGCAGCGGCAGTCGTGTGTCGTGTGTGTGGGGACTTGAGCCTCCCAGTCCGGGTATCTGGTCAAATCATACAAGCAGCGCGTACTACTAAGTTTACAAAGTTACATGCGCATTAAAATTCAGATATCACTAGCTATAAGCTCAGAGAGTTCTCCTTAATATTTTCAATGATTCTGTTCAGCGTGGTGGACAATCGCATATACATACTTACAAAATATATAATTAATTCTTATCCCACAAGACACTATAAGCTTGCTATGTTTCCAGCTATATCGATCACAGTGTCCCTTGCTATTGTGAGAAAAAAAATTCTAGGCGGATTTTGCAAGTATGTCACGAAGGCCCAGTAACGAAGCGTGTCGACAGCGCTTTGTAGATCCCGTGAAAGGGGTCATTCGACGTCCTGATAGCTTCCCCGTGTATGAATATTATAGCGGATCGTTTGAGCCCTTAATGGATTTTATGGAAACCCTCGCTCGAAGCATCAGGTTTTTCGTCTACTTTGAGTGAAATGACATCTGCATGAATTTTTAATCGATATCTGATAGCGGTACTGTTAGGTTGGTAACTGATAGAACCTATGTACGGTTCGCCCGTGAAGTACCACCACCACACCTATTTCTATCGTGAAGCAATTGCTGTTACAACAATCCGGTTTGCAAGTCTCGCTGCCGGTTCACGTGTACACCAGAAGCGACCATCTCAGTCCACAAGAGTAGCAACGGATCTTTGATCGACCCTTGATACGGCGGATACTAGCAAATACTAACTGCACATATAACTATACTATACTAACAAGTACTACCTATAGTTACTAACAGTCCCATTCCTGCAGTCCTATTACTAACACCTATTACTAACTGAAATCACACAACTGTCCCATTCGTATAGCCCTAAGAGGTCCCAGGTTCCTTTGGGCGGCAGTGTCCACTTGTAACTGCTGCCTGATCGTTTGCTGCTCGCGTGACATAAAACGGTATATGCAAATGTCGAGGCATCAAATTCGCAATTTAAGAACTGTGATATTGAGGACAAAAATGAGCAGAAATTTAATTTATTTTACGCAGAAATTGCCCAAAGTATTTAAATTTCATTTACTTTACAAACAAAATGCTCGTAATATTTCATAGGACGAGCTAAGGTCATCGGACTTTGCCAAGTATCCTTTGCGTCACAGTTACATTGGTATTCTTGTGGATTGAGATCATAATAACAATCGCTTCACGGCAGAAATAGGTGTGGCGGTGCTACCTTTTGTAGGTATTTCAATGAAACAGTGACGGAAAAACATATTTTTCTTTTAATATTTTGTCAAGCTATCCAACTGCTCGAGTGTATTTCATTATGAATTCGCGGCATCGCTACAAAAATACTCACCACTCTTATTTTCCCTTTATTTTTCACTCGGAATGATGTCAAGTGGCATTATTTATCTAGGCTTCAGAGTCAAGAACTGAACGAAATGCAATAAGTAAATGAACTTATTAGAGTCTGAAATAAATGTGACTCTTATATTACACATAATTTATTGTTACAGATGATAAGCACTGTAGGTTTATCTACACGTCAGGACCGTTGCGCTTTGCTCCAGTGATTAGTGATTCTGACCAGGCAGTAATCTACAGCCTATTAGAGTCTATTAGCTGGCTGGTTAACAAAGCGCAAGTTCTGCCTGATTTTTTGATAGGTTTTTAAAATGTATCTACAAAAGAATAAATCGAAAATTCGATTTGATTCATGCCGTTATGACTTCTGAAAATTACTATATGCTATATCATTACAGAAATGTAATAAATGAGAATAAACAAAAAATATTGTCGACTTATGATTTAATGAGTTATGGTAATATACACTAACTTAAACCTAATTAAAAACGTTTACGCTAGTAACTGTTCTGAACCTACGAGATTTATTGTTCCACCTCGTGGTGTATGGACAAAGGTGTACCCTTATAACAAAACGTAGCACACTGTGCACAGGGAAATAACATCGATTCAAATCCCAAAAGGATCTGTAAACCCGAGTAATTTATATTAATAGCCTGAATTTAGTTTAGTTTCGTTACGAGTCGCTGTTCGGGGACCGATTCCATTGCTAACTGGACGACACTAAATCATAATAAACTGTACTATTTCAACTTTAATACGCCATTACATGTTTTGGATTGTCTTTATGATAAACTGCTTGGTCTTGTTGGCCAGTTCGTTTTACTGTCACATTCGTACCATCAAAAATCATTTCATTAATATACGGATTCTTGTGATTATGAAATAACTAATAATATTTCTTTAGTTACCGGTCTCAGCTAATATTGTTAGCACCGGGGCTCCATAACTCAATATACTAAGCATGTCTTAGTCTGAGACGTCTATAAATAAAAAAACAATTATTTTTATAAACATTGGAATAAAAGGTGTCCATGATAATTGTTTTCTTGGTATTCTTTTGTCTTTCTTTCAACTTCGTTAGTTCGGTAAATATTAGAAATACGCTCATCAATTCTCTAAATATACAAAGTACACATTTCTGGAGAATATAAAACGCTTTGTATCGGGTATTTCTGGGAATATACTTCTGCTATGTACACAGCAGGACATTTTTAATATTGATTTAAAGGTGTCGTAGACAAACACGATAACCGAGGACAATTCCACACATGACTGATCTGATTTCAAATTAGGCAATTGAATACCTGTGTTATGGTAACCGGACAGCTGATAAATATATACATACAATATTATACAGAACCAACAAACATATGTGCTCGTCACACAAATGTTTGTCCTGGATAGAAATTAAACTTACGACCTTCGGTTTTGCAGTCAGGGTCTCTAACCACTCGACTACGAGATCACTCAGTAACATACGTGGTGTAGTAACTTAGGCCCCCGAAGCACCACAGCACAGATCAATTAGCGAATTAAGTACTTAACATCAGCTGCTTTGAATTCTTGTCTATGGAAATGCAAAAAAACCTAATGCAAGTGAGTTTATGCAATAAATAACTGTTTCTATTTTATTGTATCGAATAACTCTTCATACAGCAACCATAACAATTACCCAAAGATCTATGAAGGAAGGAACGCAATCAACAAAATGGCCGCGATTATTCACAGCGGTGACTGTTATTTTTTCGGAGAACATTTCCCCGACACTTTCTACGGAAATACGGAGGGAGAATCGTCGTTAGCCTAGTACGGGCTAAGCCACTCAAATTACCTTTGTTAATTATAAGACAGCTATTTATAAGATTAGCGTAATAGTGCCCTAACGAGATTATGCTAAATGCGGACTATAAAATAAAACATTTCATATTTTTGTCCCGCACTCCCGCGTGCTACCAATTACTGCTTCAATCAAGATTGAGGACGTTTTTGGTGCTATTGCGTCTTTTACAACGTTATAAACGCTGACATTTGCAAGTGTATGTGAACCTATCGACAGTGTTTTGTTTTCATTGTCAAATTAAGCATTTAATATGCATTCTACATTTTATTTATCTGATCGGTTGTTCATTGTTATGTTGTATGTAGTAAAAACTGCTATATGCATATTTGTTAGGTGGCAGATTATGGCTTTACATTTAGCATTACAATTCTACTAGGAATTGGTCGTTATTAAAACCGTGTCTTCGTCTGAACGGTGTGAATGCACGTCCTGCATACTATCTAGATCCGATCATCTTAATTGCCGAGAAAACCTACCCATCTAACCTAACTTAAAGAGTACGGATACTAAATACGACTTAATGCAGTCACGCTAATATGTAATGGTATAATTGAATTATGTTATTAACAGTCCTATTTTCGCAGTTCTAATTGAATTATGTTATTGACGGATACAACTAATATTTTGTGTTAATATCTATTACAAATTGAACCAATTAGCACTAACAATCTCATTTCTACAGTATTTGGATTCTGTTTCTGTTATCCTTCGACCGCAATGCCCACTCGTGAGAGCTCCCTGCTCGTTTGTCACTTATTTCAAATATGAACTACCTTGAATTGGAACAAATCATAAAATTTAATATGACAATTGTAACAAAATCTCAATTCCCTTATGATATGTCACATCTTAAAAAATATCGCTTTCCAGAAACCTGGATAAAACGAAACAGATCGAAATACGGAATTACAATTCATATTCTCACAGGCGTCTTACAGATGTACTTGTGCCTACTCTCTGTGCACGAATTTCTTTCTAAATCGTAATAAGGTCGAGTATAATATCAATGTGCGAAGTACTCCTGTGCTCGTGATGTTGCTACTTGTTATTTGATATGTGGAGGGTGATGTACGTATTCTGATCCGTGTTTATTACGTGTTTTCTCAGGCGCGACAGCTCGGATCGAATGTGCCGTGTTTGGGTACCAATGCTTTATTTTCCCAAAATCACGCCCGTGATGTATTCACCCGTGCGTGACGTCACCGAAATATGTGGGCGCGTGGAAGCAATGTAGAAACATCTCATTCGCCAATAGCTAACTCTTGTCAAATCGATGAACGTTTTTGGATTAGAACTAAAACTAGAATTGAGAACGAAATGTAAACAAACTTTTTTGAAGTTTTTTTTTAATAACGACGATGTAAATTGTCGAAATATTCTATGGATTTTGTGCAAATGCAGTGCGCAGTGCGTATTGTTATCAAAATGTGTGTTGGATTCTAAAACTTGCGCATAAAAGACGCGGTTGGATGGGCAGATACTAAATATTTTCACCTAGTTTATGTACTTCGGCGTCAAGAATAAAAAAAATTGCAGGATTTTTACGTTTGTGTATTTTTACGTTTCTATATCGTTCTTCTTCTTATAGTTGGTTACATATTTTCGGAAGCTCAGACCCCGATGGAAGTTAACCAGACGTTAAGCAGCCGGCTCCGGTTGATGTCGTTAAGGAACAATCGATAAACCTTGTATGATGCCGAAAGGCGTTTTAAAAAATCTGTCAGCAGGGCTGGCACTACCGTATTGGAGCAGCTTGGTGGAATATGCTCGGTTTCCCGCCCTTGCAGGAGAGGCCCCGGAGGTTGTTGCAAATTTCCTATAAATAAGGCACAAACATAATTTAATTATTATGTATCAGTCGATATTTGACTTCTAGGGATTTTTCATGCAAATAGAGTAGAGCGCTACGTGAGAGGGTAAGAAATATGGCCGTACCATTTGGACTATATCCAAAAATAAGAATCCGAGTACTGGTTTCAAATAGCAGCCTATTTTTGTACTATTATTTAGTCCGCTTATTCATCTTAGATTAAAATGTACCCAATGTTATGGTTCCCAAGATCAATACCTAATACTTTTGTCATTAGTTATGTTGAACTGCAAGTCTTGGACTATTCAAATATAGCCTGAGGGCTAGCTTAGGTCAGATTCACCGCTGTTTAAACAAAGTTTCAAGTCAAAAAAGTTCCGTTGAAGACATTCGACCTTGGAGGTTCCAATAGTATACACTGTATGCTAAATCACTAAATTATCACTGCTTTTATAAGCTTCATACCCTTGCAGCCTCCAATAGCAACTTGCATTACAAATACTAGTATACGTATCGCATACTAATTGTAATATTATTTAAAGCGATAGCACAATTATGATGAAACAGTTCCTACGTACTCGTATCATAGAGTATCATGCAAATAGACGAGTGTGCTACGTGAGCACGACTGGAGGAGAAATATGACTCGACGATTTGGACCCCGGCCAAAAGTATTGGAACCAAATAAGGTTGGTATCGGACCAAAATGTTCAATGGAACATAGCACAAAAAATCTACGAGCACATGTATTCATATCTTTGTCCGTTTTGCATAAAGTGAATCACCATTATCGTGATGATGTCGTGCGCGGATTGCAGCGGTGCGTAAGGTGAAAGTATTGCACCTAGCTCAGTCAGAGCGCGATTTGCTGGGGATTACTCAGAACAATTTAATAAATTGTAAACTGTTAATCTTCGCTATGTAAGAAGGTGACTGACTGACAGAATTTAAAAACGCTGAACCTAAAAACGTGAAATAGGTTCTTTATGTAGCTTTATTGAGCATTAAGGAACGAATTCTGGAAATTCCACCCCTAAGGGGATATAATTTGTCGGTGTTGGAGTTAGACGTTACTTTGAAGTTCAGTTTAGATTCAAGCTGTTGGTTAATAAAGAAAAGTAATACGTTTATTGGGTTTTGAAAGATCAATTCAAGCAACGCCGCTGGTCAAAAGTACCTTATTATAAACTGTGAATTTGAACAAATATAACAGAGAAAAAAACTCGTGGAATCTCTCTCTTTTACTCCTTTTCCACTCGGTTACGTCATTTTTATTCCATTCTCACGAGTTTATGACAGTCAGTCTGTGTTAAGTACCAATTTCGTCGTCAATAAAATGAGCGGCGATGTTATTTCAATTTAAATTAAAAAATCCCGCGCTTGCTGCTTCAAAATTTTCAAATGATCTTTCATATTAATTAACTACCTGTACCCGCGACTTCGTCCACGTCTGAATTTAAGTAAAATCTAAAAAGATTTATACAAACTCTCATCCCCCATTTTATCCCCTTAGGGGTGTAATTTATCAAAATCCTTTCTTAGGGTATGCCTATGTCATAGTAGCTTTATGCATGC
>DWDX01004070.1:0-12185 GCA_018245675.1 Agara michaeli
GTTTTATTCATCACAAGGTACATACATACACTTAATGAAGGTCATGTTTTAGTTATCTTAACTTTTTCGGCTTTGTTTGCCCCTCAGGCTATAGTAGACCGGGAGAAAAAAGCCGGTGAAAAAAAACTCCCAGCTCTCTTTTAAATAACAATGATGCTAATGAAACTAGCCATGTTGCAGTATGGCTTTAGTCTAGTTTACTAATACTTATAATATTACTGTAACTACTTTAGTAGAGTGGACGAGTACAAAATACGTGTAAAGCTTCGCAGCCAGTCAAACATAATCGGCTCAGACAGGTGCGCTGCCGAAACGTCGCCGGAATGAATTTTAATTCGCAACTAATTTGGCGTGCTTAAGAGTTAAAGCGGATTGCGAAGTTTATAATTACGGGAAGTTGCGGCCCGCTGCGCTGGGCGTGGGCGGCGCGGGGGGCCGGCACTGCTGCTCATTGCTGCTTACTACTGCTTGCTGCTGCCAGCATTGTCTTCTACACAGATATAATAAAATTGAAGTTCTCTTTGTAATGTCAAAGTCGCTTTTAACTACTTATAGAAGTACATACGGCTCTTACAACATAGAAATATTATTTATAAATCTTTTGTTTGGTTGTATGTTCTGGTTAAACTTCGAAAAGGTTGGACCGATTATTACTAAGTGAAACAATTCAAGGTAAGTCCCATTTCTATAGTCCAATGCGATTGATCGCAGAAGTCTGGACGGCAGCGGTCGTCGTGACTTGCGCGTGACTTCTTACATACGTTGCAAATAACTCGACTGAATAAATACCGTTTTAAACAATACACAAGTTTATTGATTTGCCAGTAATCGAAGGATCAGGTAGACGTCTGGAGGCGCACCTCCGCTAAGACGCGCGTCGCTTGCCGCGGCACGAACCTCGTCTATCGACACTCCGCACCCGCAGCCTAGTGGTGGACGTTTGTCGATATTCTGACGTAAGTACTGTATCATAAATATCTAAATACATATTTTGGCTTGCCTTTGATAGTGTTTAGAGATAGACTGCTAAACCTGAGCTCCTAGCTTCGATGGACAGCTAAAACAAATATATGAGCCATGAGCACGTTTATTTTTGTTTCTGTATATGTATTGAATAGTATCTAAATAGCTGTCCGATTACTTTGTTAATTTGGAATCATATAGCCGTGTGTGGATTTGATCAAATCATAATTATAATTATAGACAATCGACACAGCGTCGCATATTTCTGTTATCGATAACAAAACGGCAACCCTAGAGCCGACACCTTAGAGAATATATTACTCCGTGCCACCGAATCTAATCACGATCTGACGGATTAATATCTGCTATCCGCCGTGTGTACCGGCCCTAACCGGCGGCCATTGCTCGCAATTACATTAATACCTTCCCCCATTACTCGGCCCCTTATCGCCTAACAGTAAGGTTTAATTTCGCGCGTCGACGCGGTTCCATAAGTTTGTAGTTCGAAATATTGAGTGGGTACCCGGGGCAATTCGGAAGATTTATTATAATACCTGAGTCTTGTTTAAACTGATGTTTAATGTAGGGAGTCGTCGGATTACTGCGAGCCGGTTTAATGATGGAGTGATAGATGACTGTTATATAATCAGATTAATGAACAACGCTGTGGGATATTGATTTAGGAGGGAACTTTGTTGCGAACTACGTGACATAGGTAACTATTTATATGTACGTATGAAATAAGTACAGTCAGGACAAAAATGTATTCTGTTACATCCAAATATCGACGCATATCCGAAATTACTGAACTTAGAATCCTGAAATGAGCGTAAGTGAGCACTAAGGAGGGAATTTCCGAAATTTCACCTCTAAGAAGGGAAAATAGGGGTAGCAAGATTGTATGAAAATTCGTGGGTTTGGAAGTTAGCACCTCAATCTTTGGAAATTCAATTTCTACCCGAGCAGAATCGCGGACAAGAGCTAGTCATATATATGATCCTTTCCTCCTCATTACATTAAAGCGTTGTAAAGTTTTCAACTGAATATTCTGTAATACGCGGCAGCGGTAATCCCTCTCATAACAGAGTATCAGTCTCGAAACTTATTCTCATAAAAAAGATTTAGCGGAGCCAACAAAAGGTGGAAATTTTTATCCGAAACGAGCACCTGCTTCGCTCGACAACTCCGAACTTCCAAACTTCGCCCGAACTTCTGTTAAAGTTCGATGAAACTCCGCGCCGGATGCTGTTATCGGCCGGAAGCGCTTTAGGCGACTTCCTGTTTTGACGGACGTAAAAAAACGATACCTAATGTAGTTTTGAAAGAGAGGTCGTTTAAAAAGTATTAATTTTGATAAGGCTGTATACGTTTTTATTGTGATTTTGACCCACGGAAAAGTCAATTATTCTCCACATAAATTGCAATGGGATTGGACCGGCTACAGAAGCTAAGTTACATTTAACATTGGCTTAATACTGAGCTGGTCATATAAAACAATAAGTATATCAATTACCACATGTATGTATGTGTTTATTATACAATCAAAATTTTTCATTAACCAAAAATTGACGATTGCTTTAGCATAGAATATTCAAATTCATTTATTTGCACGGTATAATATGGATTTTAATTAAATTTACAAATGCGTATTTCTATTCTGCTATTCTAGCTACTGCATTGTCAGAGAACACACGGGTTCAACAAGTTTATTATCCCCGGGAACACCTCGCCGGGGCCGGTAAAAAATTGCCCCCTTCACTCTCCTGCGCGCTAAAACTTTTAAGAAATCTTCACTCTCTTACAATTTCTTATTTATTGAGGCCATTTGCGAAATGGAAACCAAATGAGCCATATAATACATATATTTATTTATATATGTATAAATGTATTACTAAATACTAATACTATAAATTTACTTCAGGTGTACTAAGTAAATGACTGACTTTCATCGAGTTCAACTGGATTTTAATTTCATTCGGGCATATGTTATACTGCCTTGCTTAAAACAAATAGGTCCTTCTATAATTTTTGAGGTTATTTCAATTTAAAAACTATTATACAACACAATTTCTACACATAAAGTTGTTGCACGGCAAATTACGGCCTGAGAATTTACTGGAGGAAAATTACAGAGAAACTCAAGTGCAGTTGGCGAATGGTTTCGAATTCAAACAATACTCGCAAAAAACAGGACGCCTTACAATTTCAAGGAGGCATTCACACCTTGGGCGAAGCACCTCGCAAACCTGTCACCTCCACGACTGACTTCCAACCTCCTTGCCAACTCACATTGACGGTTAAAACAACGCTTATCACAAGGCAATAAAGTCTATTTTCTACTGACTCGACGGCTGAGTTACAGTGGTTATTGTATATTTAATTTTCCTTCCCAAGGAAATGCTCGTGACATTAAGTAAACGAGGAAATTAACGAAACATTTCGAGAATGAACCCACCTTACTCGTATTTCCAAAACGTCATATTTTATGAGTTTAGGACTTTAAAAAATGTGTGAATATGCTTAAGGACTACCTACTGCACAGAAAAAATATTATTAATGAGACAAAAAAATGCATTATTTCTAACTTAGTAACCAGAAAGGCAACTTAGAAATCGTTTATAATTTATAGTTTAATTAGTTTATTTTCGTCTATGCTTCTTCCAATGACGGATTATATGCATTTCATAGACAATATCTTTCTGCTAGTGTTATCTATGCTTCCATTGTAGCTATCATAATCCTAGCTGGTGAATTTAAAATATTCTCTTTATAAAAGATCCAACAATATCCCGAGGCAGTGCAGGTTATTAACGAGTGTCGACACCTCCTCCGCCGTGTCGAGGAAAACACTTTTAAAAGTTCCGCCGCATTATTAATAGGTTCCTACGTAGAAGATTTCCTAGTGACGGTTGCCATTTGCAATAAATTGTATCGAGTGTTTATTGTTTATATTAAACTAGCTTTTGCCCACGACTTCGTCCGTGTGGAATAGTGTATTTTGCAATAAAAGTATCCTAGGAAATTAAAATGCTGCCCAAAGTCACTATTCCACGCGGACGCAGTTGCGGAGAAAAGCTAAAAAATATTTTTTTTTCTTAAAAGTTTTCCGTGTTACATCTAATACCTCCAAGAATATGTGTACAAAGTTTCATGATTAATGCTTAAGTACTTTTCGCGTGAAAGCGTAACAAACAAACTTACAATCACATTTATAATATTAATAGGGATAATTCATGATTAACAATAAAGATGACACAAAGTGCGGACCCATTACATTTTCAACCCTTCAATAGTTACACTACTAGACGCGGGTCTCCTATTAGTTATGAGATTGCTTAGACCACAGTCCACCACGCTGGACTAGTGCGGATTGGCGGACATTACACACCTTAGAGAACTTGATAACTCTAAGATGCAGGTTTGAAATACTGCTACATGTGCAGGTTTCCTTAAAATGTTTTCCCTCTCCGTTGTAGCGAGTAATATTGAATTATACTCGTAATCTTCGATTGTGTTATTGTCCAGTTCATTAAGCGATTTGGTCGGAGAGTGACTTGTGTTTCTTTTGTCGAGCCTTAGTCAACGGTTAAGGAAGTTAGCGGGAATTTTTTACGTACATTACAGTTTGAAATCAAAAGATGACAAACCTGTGACAATTTGTTGTTTATTAGTCGGTAAGAAAACAGGAAGGCTTAATTTTATGCTATTATTTTTATAATTAGTTTTGGCGCAAATAATCCTATACATCCTATTCCGATAGATTCTTTATTTTACACATAAATTCGGTAATCGATAAATAATGTTAAATCATCGATATCGATGGAACGATCCATCGGTCCACCCGTAACCTGAAACACCTTACAACGATGTAAAAATTAAGAGAGATTTTTAAAAGTCAGAGGCGACGGCCGAGTTAGTAACGCCACATTAATCCCCTGTCGATTACTTCGCATTTCATTTCTTCGGAGTTCGTAAAAAATGTACCTGAAACTTGCTACTAATGACCGCGGAATGACGAGCCTCTCGGCGCGCCGGTTGATGGTTTGAAACTTGCAGATATCGCTAACTTACGGGTGTCTCAAATATTTGTTACTTTAACTTTATGTAATAAATTATAGTAAAGACCAGACATATACAATCTTTATTTGGCGTTTCGCAGATAGCAAACGATAAAATAGCTCGTATATTTTATATAATATCACGTACAGATATCGTTGTGAGTTATTTAAGTTGAGCTTGAATTCTTTAGCGAACGTCAGTCGTCGTTTTCTCGGTTACACGATTGACCCGTTGATCAATTGTTTCGCGAACGAATGTTAAGCTGGACTATTCTATAGTGACTTTAGTTTAGTTAATTCAATAAACAAAAGAGGGACCGTCGCGAGTGCAAAGATCGCGACGCGAACAAATCAACGTCTCGGTCGTTTACCGCCGGCTGAGTTTTCAATTTGTGCCGTCTCAGTGTAAGTGCGGCGTGTGTTCTGTGTGTCACAGACGAAGAGCCACGAAAGAAAACAATCGGTTGGCGTCTAAGATCGAAGTCTGAATGTTTCGTTTTGGAAATTAAATCTGGACCGATGTAACGTTATCAAAGTATTCCATTATACTCGCCGGTTCGTTATTACTTAAAATAGAAGCATTATTATCTGCCTTCGTCGTGTCTTTGTCGTGACAGAGAGACATAGAACAAACATTCGTGTTTATCACAGAAATGCTTTCATGGCTGTGAATTGAATCCATAACTTTCGGCGCAATAGTCCGGGCAACAAATAAATGTACTTATATTATTATTATCTCTATTTAATGTACATTCCTATCCTGTCCTCTTTCTTCTATTTTATGAATCGCCCAAAGTTGTCTGGTAGAAATTGTTTCAAGCGGTAAGACCGCCTTTTGTATACGCCGATATTTTTTGTATATTGTTCGCTTTCCTATTTTTATTTTGGTGTATAATAAACAACTTGTAATTATTATTACTGAACAAGGAGGCCAGGTAATAAATCTTATTGTGCCATATCCAACGTTCAGTGGCGCTGTGTTGAGTGCATCCGAGTTGACTGTGCACACTAATGATAATTTATATCCTCGCAACGTCTACTGCGCTGGAACGCAGCGATCTCCAGCACTACACGAAATAAATTAAATGCGTCTACCTACCTGCTTGTGAAGACTATACTATTAAATTACTGTTAAACCTTTATTCTTTAAACGGTTTTATTTTTGAGGCAAACGCAGGACAAATGTATTCAAAAGTTTTGCATCACAGCCGAGCTCAAATTATGATTGATATGAAATATCTGTAAGTATTCTTATTTAACGTCCCACTGTTGGGTATCGCTTTGTTTTGCCACTGCCATGGGCTTGAAGCATACTCCACTACGCTCGCGCTGCCTTACTGCGGATTGGCGGGAAATGATGAGGTATTTATTTACGTTTTTATTTATTTATATATTCGTAGTATAGTATTTTTCTTTAAACGCAAATATCCTTAAGTCCGAATCGAAACTCGAATCATATATAAAATCATAATTTCACGATATTGATGTCAATGTCATTGCTTAATATACTTGTAATATCTTAATGTAATAGATATATTAATGCTTAAATAATCACAATTTGATAAACAAAGATTGCCTTTTCAAGCTACAAAAATACTTCGCCCTTACATTTTCCATTTCCGAACGTAAAAATCGGGCAAAGAGCGAGTATCAATAACTTAATAACAGCGAGGTGAATAGCAGTTTGATAATGTCGTAAAAGATCGGCGGCCATCTTGAGATCGCGTAAACCTCTCAGGGGCTCCTCAATAATCCGGACAATAAAGAAAAATTCCATCCCCTTTATGAAGAGGTAAGTCCTCGACAAATTGTGTCCAATAAGGACTGTGGAGTAGCTGTTTGCTCATTACAATATAAATACTAATCGTTTTACTAGTTTAGTTAATACTACAATTCCTTATTATTAATGCTGAACAAATGTTTTCAACTCAGCGGTTAGCCTGATTGCTCACACGGGGGTTGTGGATTCGATTTCCATTGAAGATTTTTTTTTGTAATGATTTCAATTATTAGCAATCTCTGTAATATGTAAGTATTTACGAATATATCAGCTGTATGATCACAATTAGACAAGTTTTCTCCAGTTTGGTGTCAAATGACCCCGTGTTAATGATGACGAGATATTATTATTTATACAAATTTGAGAATCTGCAGATACTATCAATTCTTTCAAGTCAACATACACATCCATTTATTTCAAGCCAAAATATCCGTTCGACTGCACCGTTTTCCCTGTTCTTGTTACAACGGGCGCATGTAGTAGAGGAGTCTGCAGGTAAGAACGCATAAGTGGATTGCCTTTCTGCTTTACATGCAAATATTTTGTGCAAACGTCCCGTCTCCAACCTATTCCTATCTTTATGCGCGCCATTTGAAATTCTGAAATGTGTACGACGTACATTCGCATGCAATCTTTGATTTGCTTTTATGATTTCTTTGTAGTAGAAATATTTCAAATTTTCAAATTTCGTATTTCTGTATTTGACTTTAACGTACGTTGAAAGATATGTAACAAATGAATGAAATGAATTGTTTGGTTTATATGTGGTTATATATCTGGTCTGAATTTTTATCTTAAAACACAGTGACCGTTTCATGTTCAGATTTTAAGGATCTATTTTGTAATCAATTGTTTAGAAATTACGAGAAACTAATTAGTGACTTTCTCGGGTTTTAATTTAAAAAGAGTGGGGAATTAGTGGGGATTTAGGAGCTAATCAGTAAAGGTTAAAGTAGGTAGTCAGGTTGTGTGCATTGAAAGTATTTTTTATACATAATAAGGTAATTTTCAGACGGTACCAGACCAGTTACAGCTTGTATAAAAATAAAGCAGCGGTGCCAACTTCGTTCCATAGCAAGGTATTGAATAGGAGTAATAATGGCGCATAATCTTGACGGATGGTACGATCTCGTGCACCGGCTGTTGGATCGTGGATGATGGATCGGAGGTGGATTGCGCCGCTGAATGGAGTTGATCTGTGTTTTTGTACGGGGATTATCTTGAGTGTGGTGCTCCCACCGGTGTGAAGGGGGAGCGATCAAACATGACTTAAGAATTGGTTTTGTCTTCGTTAAATAAATGATATACAACAACGGACAGTAGTTACTTGTGGGAACAACCTTTTGAGCTGCGATGGGTTACGTTGCATTATCTATTTGTATACCCTTTATTGTTTTATACAAAGTTCCAATCTCTTGTCTATTGGCATTTAGTACCAGACAGCTCTTTGTGCAGTTGACAATTTGCGGTAAGTCGCTTTCGAAAAATGAAATCAAATATACATAATGCTGTAATCAATTTAAATGGCATCAAATAAAATTGTTTTCAATTGATTTTCTCTTTCCGAACTAAACGATCTGATTGGAGCAAATGTGAAGAATAGATAAGTATGCCTCTCGTCTCGAATGTAAGTCACCTGGCCTGCCTCGCTGCCTCTCGGCGCACAATGCCTTAAACACCGGCTATAATAAGATTAGCCAAAGCCGTCCGTCTGGCCGAGATCCGCTCGAGACGCTCGGCTTAAGACACAAAAGACCAACGGCCTGTGCTCAATACAATAACGTTTATTATTTATAAATTTGTACGGAAGAAGTCGTATTTTGGCTATACTAACAATTACAATACGGATTCCTATATATTGGCCGCTGGAGATCGCAATGCTTCTTTTAAAATATAACATTAAAAAGACAGGAAAATTACATAATATCATCACCCTATTTATTATTGTCGTTATGTCTTTACCCAGACCGGTTTTTAGTGCTTTTGTATTTTGGTGATTTCGTACTGGAGACACTTTGGTGAATTTGAATATCGACGTCAACTAATTGTCATGGAATTCAACTTTTTAATATTAATAAAACTCTGGTACACTAGCGCTATCAGTTCATACATTGTGGCGGGACATTAAGGTACACTCACACTGGCTCGCTTGGCGCGAGATTAGTCGCGAAGTAATGATGAGACTTTATTAGCCTCGCGCTCTCGCTTCTACGGCAAGACGGCGTTTGCCAATGGTCACCCGAATGTCCCGAAATTTAAAGAAAAAATTTAAATTTATTGCTAAATTACAAATTTGAATTAATAATGTATATTTAATATATTGTATTGAAATTTGAGTAAGTATAAACTTGTAGTATGAGTTTTTATCGAAATTGAAAAATAATAATTTTCGGTAGTTATCTAAATAAATAAATCTCTAGATTTTTATATGCCAAATATCTCATACAGCTATGGAAAGTCCGAAGCAATAGTAGCACATTGCTACAAAGCGAAAAGAAAAATTGTTATATTCGTATGTCGGATCCATTGGACAATCGACGGCGGTCTTCAGCGGCGTGGCAGCAGCTTAAGACGCTATAAAAGCAACTTGGACAATTAAGTCTACCTTCAATTGGAGGTAAGTGGCACGTGATATGGTGACCTCTAATGGCTCCCAGACAAGTCGATGAGTCGAAATTAAATCTGTTTACTCGGACCTGGGTATTAGTGAGTTTAAGGCGATTACTTCGTTTTAATATCGTGCGGTATACATTCAATGCTGTGTAGTATCTTTGTAAATGCGTAATTGTAACAGAAATTAGCTTCTCTTTTCAATTACTGTTATGTTCTATTTTTATTAGTTTACATTAAGCTGGTGTTTAGTAATGAATAACTAAATGATTATTTTGTGCATATTAATAATAACAACTGATTTGTATGTATTCCTTTTGAATTGATACAGTTAGAATTACATTAAATATTAATACGATTGGTAATAGTATACCATTCGGTATAGTAATAATTTGTGGGATATACGAAAAGGTCGAGGCGTAACATATACACATGTATCTTGAGTAACCTATTGGTCCAGTGGTTATTGACATACTGCAGGCAGTGGATAGCGGGTTCGATTTCCGCCCTGAACGAGTACTGCTGTGGTAAGTTTAGCGTACAATTATCAATACATGTATATATGTATGTAGTTTATCAACTATCTGGCTACCGTACGTTGCACATTGCTTATTTTGGAATCAGACTATCGTATGGGATTTGTCCAAATCATTATTATTAATATTATGGTTAGTGTGATGCTTCTTTAACGTTTTCCTCTCCAACATATTGCCTTTTGTTTGTTTAGTACTATCGTCCAACGATCAATGTTATCTGGATGGACCGATCAGCTCCGCGGTGGTAATTAACTCCTTATTTGGTTACGTGATATTTAAGTGGCATTTGCATATTGACGCGTGGAGATTTATACTTCGAATCGAAATACACAAAGACAATACATACAGGCAGGTCAGACTTTGTTGTGAGGGTCTAGGGTTCGAATATCGATAACGACCTCTCAAAAGTTTGTGATTAATAAGCTGGGAGAGCCATGTGTTTGTTGGCTGTGCGTGAATAATCCAAACGTAATGCGGCAAGCCTCCTCCGAGACAAGTGCCCGGAAAGAGTCTATTCAACATTGACTTGAAGAGTTCTTTGTAACATTTGCCGGGGACCATATACTTTACAATATTTATAATATACCAGTGACAGGTAAATGCTAAAGTATTGGAATTCGACATAGACGTCACGATTTTAATGGTTTGCAAAATCTATAAATTCCTTTAACTTTACGATACCCAATCGTATTTGTTATGGCAATAAATTATTTTAAACCTTACCGCGAAGATATTTTAATAGCAGATCGTGTGCGAAGCGGAAGTTATACCAATATAGGTATACAATAAATATTCGTTTTGTTTTAATAGGAAAACCAAAACAACATTGACCTCTACATTAATGATCACATTTTTGTTTTTTTATTATTATTTTGTGTAATATTTTCATGCAAGCTGGTAGAATCGTTTGATAATAAAAAATACTTATCTTAATATATTCAGACAAGGTCATCCGATTCCGAACTGGTCAGAGCTGTGACGAACAGACAGCTAATAAACGCACAAATGTAAATATTTAACTACATACTAATATAGACAACTAACACATAATATTATACACACTACTTATACGCAAATAGTAAAGGAACACAGAGAGGGAAGTGAACTCGCACCTCGGGGACCGGCTGTTAGGTTCACCAACCAGAAAACCAACAAGTTATTGAACGATAAAAACTATTTAATGTAAGTAATATTGGCGAATGTTTTCATTCCGATAGCCTTTTCCTTTGAAAAACTTTTATCTCTTCGTTTCGAAGGTATTTGAAAGACGGCACGCGGTGACCTGCCGCTGTCTAGACCGAGTTAATTTCTTAAATACCTGACTACAATAGCGGTCTCTCCGGATAAATGGCACCTTTTTCTAGCTCCAATAGCTTGATTCTATAGCGCTCGGATGTTTATCCGAGTACTAAATACCCGTGGATATTATTTGTAGAGACTCGTGAAGTGGGTGATTAGTAGATTAAAAATTTCAATAAAATGAAATTCAAAAAAATTTCAAGTATACTTTTGATATTAATTTTGCCTCTGCATTTTGCAGTGGTGTATGCTACATCTAATCCCATGGTAGCCGATCTCAATGGAGCTCAAGATGCGCCAATATATTTTAAAGGATCGGTAACAATAGCAACAATATTCAAATGAACGTTTATACTGAGTGGAAATCGAACCTACGAGATTCGGTTTAGCAATCTGTGTTTCTAACCACTAAAGCAATAGGTTAATGAACATTGCCTGTTGCAATATATTTTAAATTATATCTAAGTTTTCTTGGTTACATGCAACAACATTTTAGTTAGATTAATTGTTGGTAGGAACTACGGCGTTGTGCGCTTGTAGCAACGTTTAAATCTGTTTTAGAATAATTGTTATGAATGTAGTTCGGCGACTTCCTGACAATATGCGCCCCGTTGATTTGTTGAGTGCACCCGCATAGAGTACAGGCTGCGCGGAGGTGAACCCACACTTATGCTTTTACAGGAAGGTATGTGATTTATGACATACATTTTTGCGGCTCGAGACAAAACTCGTGTGGACCATAACGCTTTGAATTTTAACGTTTATGGTTTTAAAATTAGTCACTTAATTTAAAAGCGGTTACTCAATTTATTTACAATTAATTACTGCACGATTGTTTATAATTTAATTGTTTGCGTTTGCGCAGACTCTGAGTCACTACTAGAAATTCTAAATTAGAAAAATCCAACAGTACCCAATCCGGGATTTGAACCCAGGACC
>DWDX01004071.1:0-12185 GCA_018245675.1 Agara michaeli
TACCCAACCCGGGATTTGAACCCAGGACCTCCCGATCGGCAGTCGCGCTAGCAACCGCCCGACCAACGAGACAGTCATGAATTCTGAAGATAAAAGGGCTTCTATTAAGTGTTTAACTACTTATTCATAGCGCCGTTTTATATTGACGTCGCAAGAAATTCTAATAAGAATAGCGCGTGCAATGTGCGGCACTCGAGCAATATCAGGTGGGGATATTAGCGACACAAAGGTACACCTTATTGCACATTCCGCGTTCGTCTTATATCCTACTGACTTCTCTTTACGTTAACACGCCTTTGTCATCTATGTAAGTTTTTGTGTTCAAATAAACTGTTAAACCGCGCGGACAAAGCCGAGTAACAGTTATTAAAACTAATGAACTAACAAATACATATCTGCAACTAAATAATGAAACAAAAAATCTAAAGTGTGTCACACATTACTCTAGGTTTTGGTTCATTATGCTCTATTATGGATAAAAAGTATTAAAAATGTTTTTTTCATTTAAAACATATAGTTGTAATTGGCACGGTTTAGATCTTTGACTACTTTTTAAAATTTTGCTAAACAATAGAATATAAAATAATGAAACAATGAGATATGGCATTTTATTAAAATCAAAATATTTGTTGGAAGTAACACTTTTCTTTATTTTATTTCAACCTTTTTATTTTAGCAATTCTATGTCATTTTAAAACTGTTGCTGGGAGGTATGAACGGGTATTTAGACAGGTGAAATATTTTTCATACGTGCCATACCGTTTCTGTAAAGAGCGAAATGGTTCAGGGCCGGTCAAAAATTGGAGAGTATTTTGGAAAACGCAAAAGAGATAGTTACGCGTCTGGCCTAGTCAAAGTCGGCGCCAGTGGTTCAGTACAAAAGCTGTGCTACATAAAAATATTCATACGAAGCATGGAAAAATTTCTACAATCAGTGAAAGCGGTCCCCTGCGGCATATTGCGGTAGGGAGTTTTCATTAAATACGGCGCGTGGTTTGTGTCCAAAAAAATGCCTATATAGCCTCAGGCGTCTCCCCGCATGTAAGGATCGTTGTCGTTGGAAAATTAGTTCATAAAATAAATTCCTTTCCTCCGCACAAAGACAAACCTAAGCTACCCTTTCTACGAAATCCCTTTTATTTTTCTTTTTAGCCTTCTTTGCCTAGCTGCACACGTTTCTTTACAGTTGTTATAAGCATGGCTTATCTTAAATTTATAGCATTAAATTAAACCCACGGGCTTATTATGTAATCGTATGATTTCGAGTTTCGAGCTATGTACATATGTATACAAAAGTTAATTTCTTAAGTACCTACACGTAGAAAACACACTTGACTTTTATTTTGCAGCAGTAACAATCAGTAGGTACGTTTCACATGTGCTTATTTGCGAGCAAACTAACATAATTAAAAAATGCTACATAACCGATGTCACGTGTTAGTCAAACATGTAGGTAATGGTCTAACATTTTAACGTGTCTGAATCACGTGAAATCGGAACAAAACAAAACATCCTCTGCCGTTCTGTTCCGTATGTTGAGCTATTTAGAGACAAAAGCTTTTTGTACAATATTTTTTACTATAAGCTCACCTTACGATAAATGAGAAGCAGTCTAGGATGTAGCATACTCGCCTAGTAAGCGTCTATCCGTAATTTAAAAAAAAACCAGAAAACACTACAGTAACTGGTGAACTGACATACTACTTGGTGTATAACTTAGGGGTTACTAATACTTTTTATAGCTGATTATACGTTTCAGTAAAATACCTAATCAGTGGATTACTCATTTAAAACTTCAGTAACACACATTAAATTTTTTAAACGAAACAAATGATGTATTTAATGATTATTTCCATAGCGGTGTATCCAATATAGGACATATACATACACGTGGGTTTATTACGAACTGGCCCTTTTTTATTGGAAGTCAATAAAAGCTGCACGCGGTATCATCGCCGGCCAGCGATCGAGCGCATAACGTACCAATAACAGGGGACACTCCAAACTGCTTACACGAAACTAATATCAGTGTTTGCCAGCTTGTTCCTATTACTTTCAGTCCAAATTTACAACGGCAGCGAGGATAGACAAAATTTACTACGAACTTTTTATTTCAAATACCATTTAAGGAAACAAATTTATTAGAAGGTTATTTATTCATAGATATTGTATGTAGTTTATATAATTTAGGTTAATATTGATTTATACATACTATTAATGAAATGGTTGTATTTTATTTTATTGTTGTCTTTATCTCTTAGATGTAGTAAATTGTTTTGTTTATTGTTTTGTTTTGTTATTTGTTTATTAATATTTAATATTTATGTATAAATGTACTTAATAAGATTCCTTGTTATGCCACAATAGTAAAATGCTAATAATACGTAATTTAGGATAGGTAGTAGAATTGAAAAGCTATGCGTTTCGACTGTCTACTATACATTTCTATGGCTAGTCTTATCTTACGTTATGTCGTAATTAGGATTTTCCTGTTAACGGGAATACACTCTATCACTTTATTGCGAATCAATACAAATCTCGACTCTGATGGTTACCACCAATCTGCATAATGATTATTCCTAATTATATAATTCATATTCATAATTCAAAAATAGCTTGTATATGAAGTGGTGGTGGTACTTTGATAATGATAAACAAGCACCTCTGCAAAGTTATAAAAAAAATGTTGTATAAAAATGTTTGTAGAAAACGCTACCGCTTATGTTTTGGTTCCATTTATTTTCCGATGTACTTCAACAGGCATAAATGTGAGACTATGTGACAGACGAATCATTATTTGGCCTAACATTTGTGACCCTTTTATTGGTTTTTGTGGTTGACTGATTTTTACTTATATTTATTATACCAATAAAGGGCAGGGTACTCAACTGATAAGCTTAGCGTATTTAAGGTGAGGAATTATATTTCCTTCATCGTAACATCTTCGAAAGTACTGGGCGAATTAAATTCTAATTTTAAAAAATTCAATACTTCTTAACTTTCATGATTATCAGTCTTAAAAAGAACTTCGGATTACTTATTTGTAAAGGATAAAACATTGTAGTGACTTTTGTTTTTACTTCTTCTTTGTTTGTTAAATGTTTCTTTAAAGTTGTTGTAGTTCCGAATTCAGATTACAGAACAAATGTTAATTAGTTACCATTTCAAAGATATTTTTGATATAATTCACCAATTAAAAAAAAAAGTTTTATAATCATAAGCTAATTAATATATTCGTAAACTTTTACTGGAACTCCCAACATATGTACAAATACTTTTACAAAAAAATTAGATGATTAGACTATTAAAATTGATGTGCAGGGCTTAAAATACTTAAAGAGCATTTAAGGTAATCCGTTCTTTGATACGTTTTCATTATCTTTATAATTACAGGTATAACATGCAAGTACCTTAATGAGTTCGCGATGGAATCCAGAATTCGGAATAATGTATAAATAACTAAATAAGTATCTAACGTGCGTCGGCCGTAATCTTTATCGCTCAAAGAGATTCTTCAAAGGGAATTATGAACGAAGTTGGTTACTTTGAGTTCGTCGGTTTGTTGTTAAACTAAAGTGTCCGCGGGAGGGGCTCAGTCTTCGTATTATATAGATTTTAATTAACTTCACTTTAATTATATACCATTAGTTCGTGCTACAACCGTGAGAGGCGCTTGTAGCGTTCGGGGTTTAGTTCTACGTTGAGATTTAATTATTAGTTGCAAAGCTTCCATTGCTCTAAAGCTTTTTGTTCTGCATTGAACTTGGGTACACTTTTCGATGACAGCTGCATCCGTTACAGCGTATATTACAAGTGAACTTACTTAGAATAGAAAGAAATAAAAACGCGATATAAAAGATCAATTGAAAATCGTTTTTTAGGATCATTGGCGTAACCGTGTTTGTAACTATGTCAGATAAAATACTGGACATTTCACAGTCAAATATACAGACCATTCAAGTATGATGTATAATATTTAGTAATATTGAAAATAGAATTTTTGGGTTTCCCTCTCCCGTAACGTTGTGTACACAAAGCTTGTTCCTTTCATTTAAGTACTTGTATCTTCTTTCATAACTAAAGAAATGAAAGAGGAAAAGTTAGCGGTAATTCATTTTTCCGTAACAACAGAGATCAAATAAAAATTTACAACATTCGTAAACTTTGATGCCACTTTCCGTAACTTATATTAAAATTTTATACAAGAAATTGAGATGCCGCTCGCCCGCCTTAAATCTTAAAGTTATGTTCTGTGCTCCCGTTTGTTTCGGTTTTGAATTCTATTCAAATAATTACGGAAAAAAATACAAGCAGGTATATTTTTATATCATAATACATGCTTTTTTCGTTAAATCATCTATAATAAAACATTACCCCCTATATTAAAAATGTCAATCTTGTAATGTTATATAACACACCATTTACAGAAAACGCACTTAATAAATATACATATTGCTATTTTATACTTACCTATAAGTATTGTATGTGTTGTGAGAATTGAGAATGTATTGAATGATATAGTAATTGGTAATTTTAGTAGCAGTACCTATATGTGTGCGAGTGTTTATTTACAAAGGAGGTAGATGAGGTTTATCTTTAATAAGAAACTAGAACATGGATATTTGTAATATCAAAACTTGAATAAATATATAATACATATGTTAGTATTTTTGCGAACCGCTCCTTGATTACGAGTACACAGGGACTTAATATTTACGATTAATATATGAAATTGTAGGTATGACGAATTTATTTTTTATTAGATATTTTGCGTATATAATGTATGTACTATTTTATTACAGTTTCTATTGTATGATTCTCGGAAAGCTAGCTCACTTGACATTAAGCGGGATGAAGCGGTATGTAGGTGTAGTCTAACTTTGCTGCCATAAAATATTCAGGGTACTTCATACCGGCTCTATTATATAAAACACCGAGGTGCTTTAATCCGTTAAAATGGAGATTTGTTGCCGGCGGCCCTCCTTCCATACTTCTTTCTTTATGTTAGTTACCTTCTAGAAAATTTATTCAGTTCCCTTGAATAATATCGGGTTGGTTCTTAAGTAAAATATCGTGTTTAACTTTTATTTAACTCAATTGTACTGGCAATAGATAAAGTAAATTTAGGAGGCTTATTGGACATGGTTGGAATTAAAAGGGGTGGCAATTTGAATTTGATTATAAAATAGGAATACCGACTTCCAAAGTTCTTTGGTTGCGTCTGCGTTTGTTGGTCAAATTTGGTTATGACTACAAAGTTTATATTATAAGGTAATATTTTAGGGAGCCCGATTAAATCAGGGAATACTATATATTTTTTTAAACTATTCACATAGGCCAAAAAATCTTTCTGATACACGAATATCACGCAACAATTTCTCTTATTGCGTCTAATTGATCATCCGATTTAATTGCCGCTTAGAGTAAAAAATATCAGTTCAATATAATGACTTTTGTTGTCTGGTTATGATAGAATTACTTACATTGATGAATCATAAAAATCTTTAGTCTTGTAATGCATGATCACAATAATCACATATTTATTTTGATCATGTATTTTCCTCATTGTAATAATAGTGGCTATTATCAGCCGTGGGGTAAATAGATTCTAAACGCAGGGAAAGTTTAATCTTGGACAGGAGGCAATAAAATAAGGGCGCGAATTTTGTGAGAAGTCGGCGCCAAACCTGCCAGTTGCAGACGGCTATTGATAGGGTTCGTGCTGTTACACTTTCACAGAGAAGCTATTACCACCTTATGTATTAAACCTAATATCGAATAGATACCTCAGGCCATGTAAATTTAAACTGAATCATTTTTACTCTTTTAGTGTTGAAATACAGTAATGATCTTTTAAGAAATGTTTAGTATTTGGCCCGTGTCTTATCGCAAGAAGTGTAACAAACAATCTAATGCTATAGCGCGTGTTTAGAAACATTTCTTGTTAATAATGGTTGTGTAAAAATATAAGCATATTTACAAACACATTACTCAAGCTGGCAACGATTGCATGGTTAGGACTAATTTTATAAATTACACCTAACAGTATGAGATGCGGTTTGACTTTTCTTAAAAGAACTCCTGCGAAATCCATCTTAACTTATCTCTCTGCAGACAGCATAATAGCGAACTTGGATTTTACAAGATCACACTGCAAATACCTAGTGTATAGTATAAAACACAAGACCGTAAGTAAAGATAAATCTCTTTTTCAAATTTGAAACATCTCATCATCAGGTTTGAAATCATTATTTAGTCCGAAAAGAAAACTGGGACAGAAATTGCACGAAAAGTAATTAAACTTTACATAATACGATTAATATGAATTTTATTCACTTGCTACTTGTTAGCTAAACTTTGAATAATTTGTTTGTTGAAACATTTTGATCGTTTCTGTAGATATTTGCGTCAAGTAATCTAATAACGTCTGTTAAAGCTGTAACAACCACTCTGTGTAATATACGCAACCGTTATTCTCTGTCATAAATTTGAATAGAATCGATTGCTGTCTGCGCCTCCGGGAAAGTTAGATTTCCCTCAGGATTTCCACGACACCTGACCGGATGTAAAATATATTCTCGTTTTTTTTTGCCACCCTTAGGCACCAGCACATGGCCATGTTGTATGATAAAAGTGTATGCTATGGTAGCTACCCTTGTTTTTGATCGTGGTGTTTTTTTAAATTTCATTCCTTTTTTGTCAATTAATGTATGTTTACTATTGTATATTCCAATTTATATCCTTTTATCTGTTCTTCCTACTTTGGCAATATTCTATTCCGCTTATGTTATGGTTTTAATGATGCTAAATAGGTTGGCTGGAAATCTTTGTTTGAGCGTATGTCATTTCGCACTACATTTTATAGTATTAATAAGTCATAACTTTAATAATTATTATCTAATGCACAATAATGAACATTTCGTTTGTTTGTTTTCTAAAGACAATTATGCGTTATTTAAAAATGTACAAGAAAGCTTTTTAGATACCAAAAATACATTTCACTGTAAAGTATTACACATTTAAATAATTGCACCATTAAGAAGCGTAACCAAGTGTCAAGACGGAATAAAAAATACAGCAATGACAAGAAACATTTAAAAAAAAATGTAAATTGCATCTTACTAATTAGATTATTAAAGCAAAACTGTAGATATAATATTTCTTTTTAGTGAAGACGAATAAAACTAAAAAATCAACTATAACAAATCCAGAAAGTAGATGTTTTCTGAACAGGCTCTGATAAGGTCATTAATTAGCACTTATCGTATTATCGGCTAACACGACACTCGTAAGCGCAAAGCACGTTGATCTTTGCCAAAGCAGTGGACGAAAATATTAATAACGTCGCTAAAACAAAAATACGTTGTTGGCGTGTTCTCGGAGAACATACGGAATCCCTAATAAGAGGGGCTTATGGCGAATAACATCTGGGGCTCCGTTGGTAAACACTTCGGAGTAAACACGAGGTTACAGTAAGAAAAATGTTTTTGTTATCCAAGGCTTTTCTTATACTTGCCGTTATGTATTTTGCGGACTGACCCCGGGCACTGCAGAGATGCTTTCATTTTTAAAGAGGACAGAATCTGACTGCATTTTTCATCCGCTTTTCAGTTTGCAATACTCTGACACGATTGCTTCATAGAGTTATATAACAACCTAAAAGTCGTACTGCAATATATGTTTTAATTAATCAAACGCAATGTTTATTCGTGACAATTTAACCATTTTACTAATTGTAGACGATAATTAGTTGAAGGTTGAACTGCTCAAGTATGAGGTCAAATTACACATAGTCCAAAATTCATATGTACGGTAATATAGAGTCGAATAGTCCTTTGCGCGGCGTAGCGCTACGTGTGTTGGCTGTATTATGGGCGAAGAACAACATGCTGGCCAAAACGGCTGTCATCCGAAAGATTTTCATGAGCATACCGGTTTGTTAGAGAGTAGTTTATCCTGGATTATCCGCTTATCTTAAGATAACATTCGATAAACCTAGACAGAGATCTTAACGGCGGCTTCATCCAGCAGATAGATGGTTTTACCACAAACACGTTTCTCTGCCAATCGGCATTGATCAGCGTGGCCAAGCACGCTCCAACCATCCAAGGAATGCGGAAGATCCATATCCGTCAATGTGACGTAGAAAAGGTTGTAATCTTGTTCTAAATAGGGCCAATCTGTCATATTGGATAAGATATGTAATTATAATTGTAGGGTATTTTTTTTATAAGTAAATAAATGACTACATTCATTAACTTGTTCTATGAATTGAAAGAAATCCATCCTTAAATTCTTGAATCTTGCAGTAAAGTCCTATGTTTACAACATCGTGAACAGTACCCGTTGCAAATGAAAATATACGGTCCAATAAGTGCCCCAGCTCTGTGTACGGCATCTAATATTGCAAGTAGATTACGAAGTCTATAAATCAATATGTCTGATGTAATATAACGTTATCGCGAAAGGGTGGTATTCTCTTGTTCTTCTCCCCACTGCATTTCGCATTCAGAACACGCTGTAGGGGAGTCTAATTCTTCTCCTAATTTCGCACCTTATTGTCGGGAGCGGTAAGAAAATGGGAATTTTTCATGAAAATTCGGACGGCGTTCACGGTATGAGAGACAAGGTGAGAGTTTAGCTTGCGTTCGCGTGGAATAAGAAATCAACGTATCTTACTATTTCACATTTAAATAGTGTGTGCTTTTATTCTTGTACAGAATAGAAAACATATTATTTATAGACTTGTAAACGTTGTTCGTAGGTATTGTATAATATATTATTTTAGGAACAATTAATTTATATCTACATAGATATGTAGATACATATCTACATAGATATGTACATATACATATATGTACAAATAATATCACAGATAGGATATTTTCCTTCAAATCTTTAAGACGTTTGAGGCGTTACTATTGGGAAAGATTCCGAAGGTTGGGTTTAATTTATCATATTCCATAGGTATTTATAAAAATACAGTATAGCTTTATTGCTTATATACAATTTCATAATTCCGAGTTCATACGTAAAGACTAATACGAAATACGAAATAGGGGTATATACCTACGCTTAGTAAACACACCCACTTTCAATTTTCCATACAATCCTAATAAAAATACGAAGATATGAAGGAACTTTATAACCGCCAAGCGCGGTATCCACAAAATGAAGTTGGTAAAATATCTAAGACATTTGTCAGTCGATTACCTGAGAGGGTGCCACCCCCGATAATATCCCGAAATTCACCAAACCCTTACAACATCTTACTAAGCTTATGAATATAAATTTTCTTACCAATCTCTTTTTAGTGCGAACCACGCTTTACGGTTCGCTGGATAAACAAAATTTGTTATTTTTAAACTATAGCGTGGTTATAAATATAGATTGTTTTGCACTTACGAAAGATTTAGGATCGAACAAATTCAAATATAAATGAAAAAATAAAGAAGAAAAAAGACGATAGATATAAATTCTACAATCGACTATTATTTTTATACAATTGACGTAGAGGACCTCTGTACGGTTATAATCCTCGATGGATACTTTTGCCTATCAAAGTTCCATACTGGTATGAATGCGTAGGCGATTAAATATAAGATAGATTGTACATGTCGTTAGTGTATATTTAATAAAATAACATGCTATAAATGGACAAGTCCGCCCGAAGGTCGAAACAGATAAATAAGATTTTTTCCTTACAATACAAATTTCGGCGAAAAAATTGCGTTCGAAAAATGCGCAGAATTTTTTAATTATAAGGGATCGAGTTCCCCCCGAGCTAAACGTCTATACTAGACGTCCGTACATTATATCCGAGTTTAATTCTTTGGGAGTTGAGTGAAGAATTTTAATAGGAAAGAAATTGTTAAGGGGCGGTCGTGGGTCAAAGCGTTCCGAGCTTGCCCTTACAATACTCGTTATGGTAGTCTTGTCTTGAGTTCAGTTCAGTTTAGAGCCTTTGTTGAATTTAAATATTGCACTTTCTTTAAGTGAAACGTTCAGTTATTTCTTCTGTCGGCGAATCATAAACTTCAACCCGTATCTATTCATACTCAGTCTCATGGAAGAGTATTTGAAGTCGACAAGAGACGAGACAACATAATTGTACAGGCTTTCAGGCTAAGTGGACGTTCTGCTAACATTGTCGGTATTAAATCTTTGCGGACAGACTGGATCCTATCGAAGCCTGATCTTGTACCGTAGTCGTACTATTTTTACTTTAACTCGCGAAGAAGCCGCGAAGAATCCTAGCCATTTAAATTTACATTTCACTATTTTCGCTCAATTATTCAGAATAAATTAGGTCCGTAATTCGTCAGTATTTGTAACATGTATACAATTTTTTACCATACATACTCTATGAACTCGAATTTTGTACAGATACTTAAACCCATTTTATTTCTATGAAACACTAAGCAATTTCTCAACAATTGTGAACTATGAACTGTCACAACCCTTCCTTCCTTAACGTGTCGCCAATATTTGCTGTTTATCGAATGTTTAATTTGAACTGTAGTATTTAACGAGTATAAGAGTTAACTCCGCACAGATCATTTTAAGACCAGCGCGTAACATGTGTTCATAAGTGATGCACACGGCCGCGCCGCTGGGGGCTTACAAGTGAAGTTTCCATCTTACGAGGGATGCGGGCAACCCTCACGGAAGACGCCACCGCAAAACTGAGCAGAGGTATGTACGTAAAATTTACATCGTTTGGATCTGCATAGAAAAGCTAGAAGAGACAGATACACACAGAGCATATAATACGTATAATTTACGTACTGTCACAATCTATGTAGTGGGTGTCCAATAATTTTAATGATTTAGTAGAATAGGACAGTTATACTTCCATATATGAATAAAAATATTATAAAAAGGAACACATACGTAACATTTAGTTTTCGTAAAATATTCTTTATTCATTATAAGGTAGATTATTTTCGTTAAAAAGGTTTGAGCAATTTGTGAAATTTACGGAAATATCACAGCACTTCACGTGACTGTATATGTACGTAAGCATGTATGTTGTATATATAACACTGTAATCCTAAGCCTAAATCATGAGTTACAAGATCACAACAGTTTGTTATACAGGTTGCACGTCGATACAGGAATCTTTTGTTGCATATGAAACGTTTTGTTCATAATTTTCGTATTTCATTTCATTTCAAGCCATATAACGCTTGTGCTTAAGCTTTATGTTATATGATTATTTTGCACAAAGAAAAATCCTTTAATTACCCTATAAATGAATCGATATTTTGCAACTTGTGCATTACAGACATAACAAAAACTAGCCGTCAAAGCTATTTCGCGGAAATTTTGGGTGCAAAAAACCCCTTATCCGCCGCTTTATGACGCAAATGTTTCACTAAATTGAAGTGGAGCGCGGAATCATGCGTTCTTTGATATGGTAATCCGGCCTTACCCTCTGGCAATAATCGATTATTAAATAGGCAAAAATCGGCAAGATCAGTGAAAACCCTTCGAATATCTACTGTGAGAGCCTTAAGCGGATTCTTTATGAGTGAAAAGGCCGATTGTGGAAGGTCCGACAGCTTAACAAGCGTATTTCAAAAGGCTAGACGACCGAAGTAACCAATTCTGCTTATTCGGCAATAGAACAACGAAAGTTAGCAGCAAAGTGAATTACTTATATCACATTTTCATTTAAATTTGTTTTTATTGTTGTGTAACAGGCTATTAGTTTTCCCTTATTTCATTCCATTCGATAGAACTGTGTTTTCGTTAATGTACCTACGTTGTTCAGATGTCGTCGTAGACAAAAACGATTTAGAAATTTGAGAGTGGAATGTTTTATGAGTCATTCGAAGCACTCGGCATTCCTGTAATTGCAGTTGGTATCAACGTAAGTTAAATATGTACACATTGAAGTTGTTTTTATAATTTTTGCCAATCTTATAAGGGGATGTATCTGATGATAAGTGGTAGTCATAGAGGAACCGATACTTCGCCGATTTCAACGGAAAGCGTTTGTGAATAAAGTCATATCACGACTTTGAGACTACCTCAAAAGGAAACTCATTGCACGTTTTTATGTTTATGTTGTAAAAACAAATAATAACGTAACATCACGCCTGCAATCCCCTAAGGGGTAGGCAGAGAAGTGTAGTACACCCCCACAATTCACCAGTTACGTTTAAGTCCCACAATGGAAT
>DWDX01004072.1:0-12185 GCA_018245675.1 Agara michaeli
CCTTATGATGAATAAAACAATTTGAATTTGAATGTAATTAGTGTAATTTGCGCCACCTATACGACGAAAAACTCAAAACTACTGAACAAATTTTAAAAATTCTATCACTCTGTAAAGCTATATCCCCGAGTAACATACGAGTAGGCTGTTTTTTATTCCAAAAAAGTAATTAAGTACCTTTAATTTGTTTTTTATTTAATTTGATTAAATTCGCCGGACGAATGTGGTCACTTGTAAAAACAGCAAAAAAACATAAGTTAAATAATATACCTACAAAATAAGCGGAAACGTTTAATAACTGATACACGGTAGAAATATTTTTACATCTAGAAATAGGCGAGTTGCGTATACATCTATAGGGGTTCAATAATACAACACACTTATTTAAAATACAAATTTATTTTGAGGTTTAATAAAAACGGTACACATTAACATGTAGATGACAAATCTAGATTCACTTTTATAAAAGAAACGCCACAGAACACAAACCACTTGATAGACAACTAAGTTTTAATTATTTAAACCAAACTGAGTTTACATTAAGATCAGTCGTATGTAAGGTATGTTGGAAATTATCTTTGAATAAAGTTATAACCACAAAACACGATTCAATTACAAAATGTTTCAATTCCATATTTTCTCATAAAACTTTGTAAAGACATCTCACAAATGTCAATGATAATTTAATTTTACAGCGCAGTCATAAAAAATAGTTTCACCATTTTTCTGTTGCATGTACAACATAACGAGGTAACATACCAGTTTATTAACACTCAGAACTTCAATTTCAACTTTTTCTTGAAGAATGGATTGATCGGAGACGGTGTGGACGGCTTCAGGTTCGTTTTGCTCGGCTTCTTGCTGCTGTCGAACGGTATGTTGGGACTCTGCCGGACACTCTTGTAATAATCCATGGTTTCCTGTGTGACATTGTTCTTTAGGGCGAACTTAACCCTCTTCTGCGTGTCCACAAAGCTACTAGCATTCTGTCTGTTACCATTCGCGCTTCTGGTAGATGTTTGCTTTTGATAATGCTGTAACTTATTCATCGGTAACACTTTGTGCCTCTTCTGAACCATTTTGCTGACGGTACCATTCGTCGATTTTTGTTTCTCTTGATTGTTATCAAATTTCTTAATGGCCTTTTTGAGTACTGCATCACTTACTATCTTAGAAATATCTTTTTTCTTCTTCGGCGTTTCAAACTCAATCACTTTTGGTGAGATTTGTGTATTACTGCTTTTACTTACACCATTACCGACCACTTTATTCTTAGCCTTACTGCTTTTACCGTTAACTAAACTCTCTTTCATATTACCATTTATAAGTTTGTCTGTTTCTTTGTTAATTTGACTCTTGACCTTACTCTTGTACTCGCCATCGTCATTACGCTTGACTTTTTTCTCTTTCTCTGTCCCGTTTTCTTCTGCTCTCCGTTTCCTGTTCGCTTTCTTCTTCTTAACTACATTTTCTTTGTTGCACGAATCGTCTTTTTTATCCTTCACTTGCAAATCGGGTCCTGTGGTTTCTATATGCCAGTTACCATTCTGTAAAAAATCATATGCAATTATGGATTTTCAAATCAATCATATACTAAATAATCAAATGCAGTAATGATCATTGTGACTGCAGTGCTTACGTCACAGCGTTCTAGATTGAGGAAGGCCTACATTTAACAAAACAATATAACTATAGAAATCGAAACAAATATATAAAGCTAATACGATCGTTTGAACGCACTAATTTCTGGAACACATTTCAAAAAGTTTTAGGCTATGTAAATTCGCCCTAACATATTTAAGAAGAGCAAAATAGGAGTTGAAAACTGATAAAGTTATAGTATAGTTGAGGAATTCATCGCTTCAAGATGGGTGCCAAAAGACCGCACCTTTAAAACCGGTAACCCATTGGCGGCTCTTCTGGTATGCATCCACGGGCGACGTTGACCACTCACCACCAGGTGGCCAGTCTGTCTGTTTGCTGGACTGTGTTCAAAGAAAAAAAGCACATGCTAGGTATGTTTGTATTAGTCAATACTAACGGTCGACTTGGCTCGTCTGTCCATAAGCTGAGCCACGTCATCCATTATGCTGAGACCGGACCGAGTCTTGGCCAGCAGGCGTTTGCGGTGTCGTCTCTTCAATCCTGCGACGGAACAATATAATATATTGAGACTGCTAAATGTTTAACGAGTTTAGAACAATCTGTCTCAAAATGGGCGACAACGCGTGGTCGTGGTAACTTGTGGTTAGTGAAAGGACTGCAAACACAGAGGTTGTGGGTTCGATTCCAACAATGTGTTATGAGGACATATGTTTTTTCTCTGTTGATGTAACAAGAACGTGTACATAAGTATAATACAATATGTACATATGTTTAACAGCTGTTCAGTTACCATAACACAGCCATTTGATTGCCAAATTTGGAATGGGATAGCCGCGTGTGGCATTACCCCAATTATTGTCATCCCTACCCCGTCAGGGTCCTGGCGTGTTGGTATCATTATTATTATGGCACGACATATTTGTAACATCACCTCTCAAGCGCAGCTCGTCCGACTGTGTCACGAGTTGCTTCTCCAGAGCCCCGAGAGCTGCCGCCGGGTCCTCTCGCTGTACCGGAGACTCGATGCCGGAGGTGTCCAGCTCGGGTACCACTAGCGGGTATTCGTTCTTCGTCAACGCTTCGAAACTGGACAATGATAATACATCAACATTATTATTATTGCTTTTCATCAGTTTCTTGTTTTGTCCCCAAATGAGTTGAGGTCGGGGCAATTGCATATATATTTGTCAATAATTTATAAATCTTGCTACTCACAATCTTAATAAGGAGAGTTGCTATTTGTCACATCGTAACTGCAAATACTACATCGGCAACCCTTTCATTGTATAGCCTTAAGGAGAAAGCAGCGAAATGTATGTATGTGCGCACACACTAGTGAGTAGAGATTTGACCGTGACGGCATAAGAGAGCGTCACGCCGTTCGCCGTCACGGCAAACGAGTTGATCTCAAAATCGTTCCAGATAATTCAAAACATCGAAGCGATGAGATGATACTGACCGTTGCAAGCAGATGCTGGCTCGCTTGAAGGCCTTCGAGGACGCTCTGGTCATCAGGCCCCGGAGCTGATCGACGATCAAGCTGGCCGGCACTGGCAGCAGTGGCAGGTACACGTTGACTCTGCCCGCGCGAGGATCCAGTGCTGATGGTCTGGTTTGAACACACATTAAACGCTGGTAGATTGTATTACAATGCAGCATTGTTAGAAAGCAGTAATAGTCTAGCGGTTTGAAATTCAGCCTCCCACTCCGGGGGTCTGGGTCCGATCGCGGCGCGCAGCGCTGATTTACTACGTGCGTTTTATAATCAAAATTTAAATATCACTGGCTATAACGGTGAAGGAAAACATTGTGAGGAAACCTGCACACCTTAGTCATGTTATAAAGTATATGTTTTCTGATTGTGAAGTCTATTAATCCGCACTTGGCCAGCGTGGTGGACTGTGGTCTGAAAATCTCTCATTGTGACAGGAGATCCGGTCTGGCCGCGGGCCAATGAAAAGTCTCATGGGATCGGGATTTAAATTTATAAAAAAACTCACAGTTCATCGTTGATTTCATCACCAACTTGTTCATTATCCACTTCATCATCAGACTCCAGTTCCAAGGCCTCGGGCCCACCCGCGGGGCAACCCATCTGAAAGATATGTTCGTACTCGCTAAACGGTTATAATGAAAATTAATTTGTGATGTTTTCGACTTTTAGTAGGATTGCACTTTTGGTGTGAGTTACTTTAGTTCTCAATAGGTTTTAATAAGAATATTTGTTGGTTATTATATATAATAATATTAAGCCACAAAGAAACAAAATAATCATTCTAACGCAGAAGGTTCACACTGTAACTGTAGGTAACAGAAGATTATGTATTTCAATTTTGTTTCAAAATAAACTAATATTAGTTTAATTTAATTTGATTTTTGATTATTTAAATCTTCATAATTTTAACTTTTTCCCCTGTATCATGTTTACGCACGGTGCGGTTGCCTAGAACTGTAAGAGCTTAATAAAAATCTGGTTTGTAAATACCGTTACTGATGTTGGTCATCCAATAAATAAATAAATTATATCAGACCTTCTGCCAAGCCCTCGTGGCCTCCTGGTACTGCAGCCCCCGCTCGCTCTGTCGCAGCAGCGCGGTCAGCAGACGCCGGGCCGCGACGCACAGCACCAGCGCTTCGCCCCCGCACACCAGCGACGTGAACGGCTGCAGCAGCGCGGCCAGACTGTCTTCGGGTAACTCGCCTTTTGACACCTGAGAGGGAAATAGTTATGATGATGATAATTATTATTAATACTGTAACATCACGGCTTCACCGTGGTAGCGAGTGATATAGAAATTTTAGTAGGTTTAGAAAAAGAAAATAGTTGAAATGTGTCCCACACCTTCGCTAACTCCTCTAGATAGCAGTCCACAATATGTAGAATCATCGACATAGCATTTTTCGCGTACTGGGGTGTCTTGGTGCATAGGATACCTGCAAATTAATAAAACTTATAAGTCTTGATGTCTTCGAGATGATAATAAAAATGGTAATATTAAGAACTGTTCGTTTCAGGGTCTGTATTATCAATAAAATACAATACAATACAGAAAAATATAATAATATTATGTAACCTATTTTATAGTCTAGTATATGTGGTGTGCAACAGATATTTAATTGTATTGTATTGTATGTAGTACACTATACTTATATACATATTTTTATTACACCCAGTCACAACAAACAAATGTGCACATCGCACTAATATTTCTAGCACTTATATTAAGATGTATATTAAATATTCACCGTCACTGCCCATAAGCATTTTGCTGTACATCTGGCAGCCTTGCAGGCTCCAATTGGATCTCAGCAGACATCGGAGGCTGCCTCGGAGATAGCGTCGAACCAACTGGGAGAAAACATTGAAACTGAAATTACAAATTCGCATACCACTCACTGTGACGTTGAAGGAAAACATCGCGAGGAAACCGGCACACCTCAGAGATGTTATGAAGTTTTTATGTAATATTTTCTGAGATGTGTGAAATCCACCAATAAGCGCTCGGTCAGCATGGTAGACATATTTCTCATTTTACAGTGTACAAATTTAAGAACTGCAATTAGAATAATAATGATTATGTGTTATTACTCAATGATTACAGTAAAATTCAACACATGTATAAGTGAGATATTTAAAATCATCACAAAACCGTGAATTTTGTACCCAGCATTGCACATATTATACCAAAATAATTGATCTAGAACATTGTACACAAATAAACGTGAAATACTCAGGTTCATCGTTACCGTACCATAAGGAACTTGTCCATCCGGTGCTGGTCGATTCCGTACCACTCCATGGCCAACACTTTCAGCCCCGCTTTGCTCATCATTATCGCGTATTTGATTCTCTCCGGTGGGAACAGGTCTAGGATCTCGGCTATGCTTTCACACAATTCTTCCTGCGTTGGTAATTATATAGATATATGTTTTAAATAATGTTATGATGTGTATCAATCAACACTGGCAACAGTACTCTAGAAGTTCTGTATTTATTTATTTAATTAAGGACACCCAAACACAGATAACACTATCTACAACTTAGGATACCCTATTACATATAAAGATTATTTGTGTACCTTGTTATTACAGGGGGCTACAACAGGCGTATTCTTAGAACTAGACAACTTAATGATAGAATTAAAATTTACAAATGAATAAAACAAAAAAAAGTAAGGTAGAGAGAAGTAAACTAAAGTATATGCAATTAAAATAATCTAAATAGCAAATAATAATGTACCAGGAATAGACCATTGTTAATGATTATGATAACTTATAAAAGTATTGTTAATGCAACTGTTTGAGTTCAATGAGCAATCTGAGTAACTTATATTAATATTATCAACTATTTAATGGATAACGGACCAAATATAAGCCGTGATGCCCTTGTGGTTTTTAATATCACTTTTCCACTTTGACTATCGGTGTTCTAATCCTACCATATTTAATAAAGTTGTGTTTTATCAATTAAACGATTACAAAGCACTTGCTAGTAATGGTGAAATCAGCACTTTAGAAAACAATGTGAAAAGTCCACCATTCCAGACTTAGATAGTGTGGTGTGGTGTGTAAAAAGTGTGCCTTAACCTTCTGGCTAGGACAGTAGACCCGTGTTCAGCAGAGGGAAAAATATAGGAGTTAAAGAGAATTGGAGAATATGCTGATTGTAAGCCAGTAAGTGAATCTTACCGGTCAATAATAAGGACTAGCAAATGGTATTAATATCTTACTCACTTGTACTAGTGGCTTGTCTGACATCCATACAGCGTAAAACAGACCCTTCCACACTCTGACGAAGTCATCTTCCTTAAATTCTGTAATAATTCACACTTTAACTTATTGATAACGCAATGAATTTATTATTAAAAATGTTTCGTTAATAGTGTATTACAAATGTGCGAATTTATTTGAATTCGCACAAACTATAAGCGTGAGTGTTGAAAATCTACGTTATAAAATGCGTCGTAAAATTTACCATTCGTATTGATAGACGCAACCAAAACAAATTTGGAGGTTATGTCACGGCTTGAAAAACGATGCTGTGAACATTAAAAGGACTTTAAACACCAATTTGTGTATGCATATACGTATCGTACTCACCGTAACCTTTATCAAAGCATGCTTGTAGCCATTTCTTCAATGTTTTCAACACCTTATCGCGAGTTTTCTTTTCATTGCCCGATAACAACCTGGCAAATTTGAATTCCTGTGCGACAACCAACACTTGCTCCTTTTTGTTTTTATCTATTGATTTGTTTTTTATTTTTGGCCTTTTTATTTTATCCTTCACTGGGATTTTCATGACGATTATATTGCTCAATTGCGTTTATCTTATTTCTTTGCTCTAACGCAGACGGCATGAGCTTTGTTTGACATATGCCACATGTGACATTACATTTTTTAAGGCCTTTAGCACCTAGTATTTCGGGCACATTATGAGGATCACTAAAGTATCTATTAGGTCCATCCTATGAATGTTTCCCTATATCGTTATAACGAGTAATATTTAGCCTTAATAATAGATTTCTTTGAGAGTGCAAACGTGCAAGAGTAGAATGCTAATATTTATGTATCATGCATATCTAACCATTAAATCTTTGTGGCCTAAATAGCTGCACGACAGAGTTCTATTTGTGGCTAGTTCTAGTAAGAAATTTTCACAAGGTATTAGACACAAGTATAAAGTCATTATGGTTTGAAATTGTCCATTTATTGAGTTCTCAAGGAAGGAATCATTAGTTACTACAAAACATTGACGCTGAGCGATGTTTATTTTATTTGGACGCTGGCAGCACATAGTGAATCATAATAAATTGAGGTTGCGAGATAAATCTACCAAAACTTCAGTACTGAGCCTGGAGGAGAAGCCATAGATGAGAAATATATTACGATAACTGGAGGAGCTTGCTACAGAAGCTCCAATCATACTTATGGAGCCTCCTTTCAAAAGTTTGAGCAAGGTGGGACGTAGCATCATATGACGCATTTTTATGGATATTGATGCTATTTTTTAAAAATTAATGTGACGATTCCACACATGGCCATTCAATTCCAAATTTGCCAATTAAAGGCCTGGTATCCCAGACAGCTGATCAACATGTATACGGAAAAACAAGTTTGCACATCACACAAATGTTTATCCTGGGTGGGAGGAATCGAACCCACGACCTCCGGTTTTGCAGTCAGGATGTGTAAGCGCTCGACCATAAGGCCAGTCACCTCGCCGTCTCGCGGTGATCATGTGAACTGCCGGAATACGAGAATAAAAATGTACCAGGGCTAATAAATAAAAAAACATCCATTTTTATAACTTTGTATATAATGATGCATATTTACAACTATTTTTATTATTTTTACACGTCTTTTCTTACTGCAACGTTTCGTCGAACAAAAATGACTGCACAAGGAACGCGGCGCCCTACTTATTGTAAACATTAAAACAACTTATCTAAAAATAATAAGAAAAGGTCAAAATCATTAATAATTAAAACCGTAAAAAAAATTCAATGCGCAGTCATTTTTACCCTGGCAACATTAAGTCGTCCGAGATATAGTTTGACTGAAATCAGTAACGCGCTTTAAGCATTAAATATTTTCATATGCCATAGATTACAGTCAAATTACATCAATAATTATATTTACAATATACATATAATAATGTAACCTAGCACACGGCACTGCTACCGATATATTTTCAACAGGCAACACAAAACATTTTTCAAACATATATATATACTTAGTATCCATATGCCCGTCCAATATTTTTTTTAAACTCCACTAAAATCTACACGTCAACATCGATATAAATTCATTTTTCCCTTACAACAACAATTATAATTCTTCAAAAATGTCTGCATTTATAATCTGTGTCAATTAATATTTCATCTATATTCTAATGCAAAGCGTATAAAGAATTCCGTTACGTTTTCTTTTTCAATGAACAATGACAACATTGCGGAGGGTACATCGCCAAATCAGCACAGATATTAATTCGCGACGATTTCACATCTAATAACAGCCCCGGAAATATACAAATATATATATTTCTCGTAAATAAATCAACGTTCATTATGAATTCGTATCAAACATGTATAACAGTACGTCACAATTTAGAAAAAAAAAAAAAACACCCAATCAAACAAATACACAATTATTTCACACTGCAACATGTCCAAACACAGGCGTGTAAGGGAGTATTGAAGAAATGTAAATTTATAATATAAGAGTATTTATAAAATAGGTTGTAAACTATTTGTTGTTTATGTCAATGTATTTTTAATTTATTCATGTGCATCTGACAATAGTGGTGTCGGTGATTGTTGTTTGTCATGTAAACGGGTGCACAATAAATTATCAAAACGTTCATAGAATTCTAACTGACTATTTTATTGATATACACTATAATCCCAATAATTAATGTCAAAAGCGCCGAGGTTGGTAGCGACCGTGTTGCCAGAATTATTGCTATGTGATCGCAAAAACATCGCACATATCCGCATCCTACGTTACGACATGGCGATGTCATTTCGTATTTTGAATTTCGAACGCTTTACAATTGTCCTGTGTCGAGTCTCACATGAAGGTAGTTGCATGCAGGATTTACTTCAGTTAGCTTATCTGCGAACTCAGTGGCCCGTCGGAAACAGACAAAGAGGCGACAGTAAACGGAGTTAATGGTCAGGGGACCGTCATTAAAACGGCTGTTCGTGATTCATGAAATAATGACCGAAATACAAAGCAAATCCCCAATAAGTTTAACAATCACGGAGGAAGGTGGAAATCAAATATTTAAGTTTTTATGTTTTAATATCAGCACCCCCATATTACAGATATATTGCAGTGTGAACGCAAAACATTACATGCACAGTTATACACTACACATTTCTTATGGCAACACTACAAAGGAATCGTAATCTCTTCCATACACCTACAGTACATATAAATCTGTTTTGTACACATAACACTTTTGAAAGCAGACACGATACACATAAATTGACCTGTAATTGCAGCGGCAAACAGAAAAAAATAACACCGCCAAAATATCTCGAATAAAACAGAATTTAACAATCAATCGGATCGATAGAACGATCGCTCGTATACATTTTTTTGTCTATGAATTAAAAATTCATTTATGGCAACACAGAACGTCGCTGGACTTGACCGGTCCGAATAACATTTTTGACACGAGCGTCAGTTGCTATGTTAGTCGAACAACGTCCGGTTACCATGGTAACGATTGTCTAGTTTATGTGCCTCGATTATGTTATCATTACTCCCTTTCACTTGTACCGCGTCCGCATTTAAAAGTGATCTCATAGGAATACCACGTTTCATTAATTATTCTATAGCAGTAAATGTCATTTACAGGCAACACTCGCATACATAATGCGTGTAAAATGTTTTTCTTGCGTTTTAATTGGAAACATCAAAAACATACCACTACAGAGAGCGAAGAGAGGACAACATTAAAAAAAAACAGATATAACATATTCGTAACAACATCATAAATGCATAAGTAACTCTGTAGGTTTGTTACGTTGTAACGCCAAAACCGCCGAGCCGGTTCCGATGAAGTTCGGCGTGAAGATAGCGCGAGCCCTTGGAAAGGACATAGGCTTACTGTCATCGCCTACTTTACTTTCAAACCAATCCTTTAGGACGTAAAAGAGATGAAAGGCTACATGGCGATAAATTTTTTTCTACGACAAATAGCGGACAACTAAACTACTAACACGTATAGTATATATTATATATGCGTATATATTTGTCAACAATATGTCGCATGCGAGGAAACATACATTAGGCCCTTTTCAGAGAGTTCACAGAAGAAGGAAAAATACCAATTGGAGAATATTTTGTACTATTGCCGTATTATATTATACATATATGTATATGTATTTTTATTATACTACATATAGAAAAATATATAATATACACAGTGAGAGGAGCGAATCGACCGGGAAGGTTACAACGGGATGCGATTATTGTTATCATTAAGCCGTCACGTCCAAGTGTCCCACGGCAGAGGGTACCGGCTTCCAAATATCTCCATCTTTACAGTTCTGATGTGCTGCTCTGTAGATACAAAAATGTATGTACCATGATTAATATAGACAGTTATGTCGAGATGGCGGTAAATGGAGACCCTTCTCACTGCCCACCGCTGGGCGAAGGTCATTTAGGCAACTGCGGGATGCTTTGAACACAATTCATATACAAAAATATAGTTTAGTGAATTTGAAACACATTATTTTTTCCTTTTTATTGTCGCACTGCCGGTCTGAGGCTGTTTACGCACGCCTCAGAAGGTTTCCTTACGTTTATCTTTTATTTACCTTCACCGTTACACACCGAAACGATCGTGGCAATCTCACCCCCTCCCGACCCGCCGTTCTCACGTTGTATAAACATTCTACCTTAACATCGATTATTATTATTACATATCAAACTGTCGCACGCGTATATCAAAAGTAGCAGACCGAAGGGAAGGGTGGCGAGCGGGCAAATTGAAATCAGCGTCACCCGTTGAGTCGTTCACAAACTAAACATTACCGTGACTGGTTTTGCGATTGTGCATAATGCTAAATTAGTTTTGATACACGCGGGCGACAGTTCTATGGCAACACTTTTGCAAGCGACAAATTCTCATTAGTTCAATACATGTCTGGTACAACACTTAAATATACATACTTTTTTTTTTTAAGTCAAACCGTAACACAGAGTATTCTATAGGATTTCATTCGACATATAATTATTTTTAATCTATAGCTTTTGTTTAATTTTTTTTCCATCAAACTTTTTAAAATCGCGTGTCGGAGTCGTCACTGTGATTTTCTTAAGAATTTCAAAAAGGTTTGAAAAAAAGCGTAAAAATCTTCAATACTTCGTGCTTACTTTGTGCGTGAAATTTTAGATAAAAAAATATAAGCATTTAGTAGAATTAAGGTTTACAAAATGCTAGAAGGATATGCAATGTTTGTGCGTAGATTTTGTATTGAAATAAAATATCTTTATTAATAACAATAATATTATTTTGTTGTAAAATGTATAATAGTAACAGTATTTAGTGGGCATTTATTTTCAATTTGTCGAGTTCAAGACTGAAAGTGGGTATTCATTTTCAAGTTACCCTCTCGTCATGCCGGTGCATATAATAATAACCGGGGACAAGGCCACACGCGGCTATCCAATTCCAAATTAGGCAATTGAACGCCTGCGTTATGGTAAGGGAAAACTGATAAACATAGAAAAAAAATTTATTAGCCCCAGAGGATCAAACAAATGTGCTTGACACACTGTTTGTCCTGGATGTGAATCGAGCCCACGACCTCCGGCTTAGTAGTCAGCGTCCCTTACCACTCGACCGCGAGGATAGTCATTGGTTATCGGCACTGATTGTAGACAAGAAAAGTATATCTTTCAAGGAACAATGAATGGCCGGCGAGTAGGACATATTAAAGTATTTTTCATATATCTTACTTATAATAACAATTCAAAGACCGGTCAAACCGGGTAAAACGCAGTAATAATAATAATCAAAGTAACAACTCCAACACTTCAAGTCATATTATTCTTTTCTA
>DWDX01004073.1:0-12183 GCA_018245675.1 Agara michaeli
GGTAGACTATGGCCTAAATCCCTCTCACCATGAGAGGAGACCCGGTCCAGCAGTGGACCAACAAAAGGTTCGAAATTAAATTGATCCGATATGTGCTCGTATGCTATATTCTTATAATTGCATCTCAATTCATTCTATATTTGCATCTCAAGAAAATCTTCATGTTACATTAAAAAACCTTTTGCCCGTAATTACACAGCATAGAAAGTGAACATGGTAGCACTTTGAGGGAAAGTCTTTTACAGTTCGTCTCAAGTTTTTCAGGCAAAGTGAAAGGATGAATCAAATGTCTACAACTGTAATCGTATGATAACGGAAAATATCACTTTCGTGCTTTACCTAAATTTAAGATATACAAGTACTTTAGAAAAACTTTAAGATGTCTTTATATGTATAATTTGATTTTCCGTCTTCCCTTTAGGAGGTTATTGAAACCAAATATTGTAAGGCACCATGTCGTTGTATTTTTTGTTACGCATTTGTATTGAAATTATGAAATATGTACGTATTTTTATTCCAAACTTATACATCCTGTATTGCTTTTTTATCCGTTACCCGTAAATTGTTGGTTGTACCTATAATTGTGGTAATATTCATAATTTAAGTTATATTGTTTTAATATTCCAATAGTTATGGCTGTAAAATCACGCCTATTTCCCATAGGTTTAGGCAGAGACTAAGGATTTCTCTCAAATTCGTGAAAGCGGGCGGCTCATGAGCTCATCAAGAACATTATGTGTCACGTCGCCATATTGTTCTCAAATGCGTTGGAGCCAACATAATATTCTCCATGCATCCACCGGTATACGAAATAAGCATTTTATTACTAATATTGATATGGCTATTAATTAATTTATCCGGAACACTTAACTGTTACATATTATAAAATTTTAATACTCCACTTCAACTTCAAAGAGCTGGATCTCAGTTAAGTCGATGCTGCGAACATTACACGTGTGTTTACGTTGCTCACGGGTCCTTACAAAGTCGACTTACACTAATTTTGTACAATGTGGATATTCATCAAGTAAAGCCCTACGAAAGTAATATCTTTCTCTAAAGTTACATTCATATTGTTTTGTTCGGGTTCGCGTTATGTCACGTTGTCTCGCGATCCTATCTTGGACAGGAGGTTCCATATTATTTATAACCTGAAATCACACTATACAACTCATAAAGTTTAAACTTTTACCTACATTGATTAATGTAAGCAAAACTACAATTGCCATGTGCAAAGTTTAAAGGGTATGGAGGCAGCATAATATAATTTTTATTAATTCCATGTCATAATCCATTAATTAATTGTAATAAAATCGTATCGGCGTATTTTTAAAGTGTGGAGTACTACAACCAAATATCAAAGTTTCTGTATCAACCTCAATTAAATTTATTATTCTTATCTATAATATTAATTTCAATGTTAATATATTCTTTTTATTTTGCTCTATAATTTTGAGTGGATGTAACGTTAGTTCGTGGAAAACGTCCTTAGAAGCAGTATATTTAGGCTTCCTGCCAAACTTCTACTTAACCTTACTTTAACCTGTTGTAAATCTGACACTGTGCATCTGAAATATAAATATTTTAAAGCTAACGATTTATTTATTTTATTACATGTGGACCGAAGACTTTTAAATGACTTTTAAACTTACCAACGACTTTTAAAATCTGAACTCGAACATCAGTTTTTTACGTATAATTTTTTATTAATCCGAATAATTACGAATTACATACAAAAAAAAACTTATCAGGAAATAGAACGTAAATGTTTGCAATTTTACCGTTTATCCAGGCTTGGTACAAGTCCATTTAGAACAAATGAATTTTAAAATATTTGGAAATAATATTTAATATAGAGTATTTTTTTGTATCGTAAATCCCAATTTTTTTTAAATCAAAAGACCAAAACATCAAACTTGTGTGTTGCCATGTGTTATCCCATTTAAGGTCAATCAATATTTAAAATTTTGCTTAACACTAAACTTTTCCTACTTAATCACTGACGTGCCTACAGTTTCAACAACACACATTACTTTATCCTTCCAAATGAAAATATATTTTATTCTCACCTTAAGAGAAATTCTCTTTACTAAGAAAGACTTAGTGAAATTGGCTGGGACTTACCTAACCGAACAGCTCTATAAGCGAGTAAGCTTTTGGATTTGTTCAATAAGAAATATGTGGATTTGGGCGACCCATTATTATTGCTGTATGTTTGTCGCAAATATAATTTGGATTCCTCAAAAAGGGTTACCTACTGAATAGTTTAATCTCATGGTTATTACAGAAATATTTTTTATTTCGTTTACTATTGCGTACAAACAAAATTATGGACATCCAAACGTATAAATAAATATATTTGTTTAGCATTTGTAATTTGTATACTTACAGTATGTCAATAAAGTTTATAGATATCTATGTTTAGTTTGCATTAGTGGTATTAGTAACATACATACATACATTTAATCAGCGAAAAAGTACTACTGTTGATTCTATATACGCTTTGATTCTGTTTTGAAATCCTTGCAATGATCAGCCTAATTAACCGTTGGATCTATAGCTGTAATATATAGCGGAATTATTGGTTTTAGAATACTAAAGCAACTTAATCCGTTTATATTGTGACTGCATTTCCCAAATAGACTAAATCCCGTTTAAACTGTGCGATTTGGATTACTTTAGTTACTTTGTTTTAATGTTGTAATGTTGTCAGACGTAGTACGCGTATTTGTTTTTTAGAACGATCGTTACACTTTTCAGATTAACATTGATCAAAAATGTGAATAATGTTTGCATATTACTTGCCATGTAGTGTCGGCGTAGAATAGCATTACACTTGAATGTCAAAAGACATCTTACGTTATACGAATATCTACTGCGGTCACCAACACGAAACAGAGCGAGGCGAGAGTATTTAATCAGGGATACAGCTTTTTCATTACTTAAAGAATGAACAGCTAAAGTTAGGTATGTAATAAAGACATTTAGAGTAACATCATTTGTTGTCTCTGATGCACTCATTAAAAAATTATGTTATAAATCAGATTTTTATTGATCTGACACTCATCCGTGACACCAAACGGCATGACGCCTATTGTGCCTTCACGTCCTCTCTCCGCTTCCGCCTCCGTCGTCTCCTCTCCGGAATAAAAAATATCCCAAAACATGTTTAAAATCAAACAATATGGAATGATCAGAGTTCCATACTAATAAGTTTAATAGATTTAAATTGATGCAACCGTAAAGCAAAATATAAAAATTTGGTCGAGTTCACATAATACCAAGCGCCTGTACAAATATTCATGGCAACATTTTAAGTCATGGGAAATAATTTTTTTTTTTTATTTCTTTTATCGGTTTATGTTTCGTTTAATTTCATTATATTTAAAGTTATTATTAAAGTAAGTAAAAAAGTGTATGGAATAAACACAAAAATCCTGTAACCATCTTCAAACAATTTGCACCCTTTATATAAACGGAGTCAGAAAGGAAAATCGTTTTTATTAAATAAAAATAATTGTCATACATAAAATAATATTATAACTAATTTAAAAGCCCCCTTAACACTCCACACTACACTTTAAACGCTACTATGATTTTGTATCGGAACCACAGAAATGATTGATAAAAAGTAAAATAATCCGATTCCTTGATATACACTGGTACCCTAATTCTTTTTTGAAAAACCAAACAGGAATACAGGTAAATACCAAATAAATCCGTATTCCGTTCGTATCAAATGTCGTTGTCATAAATTTTGTGAATCTTTTAATTTATGAAAATCGGATTTTATAACAGAAGGATAAATGTTGCAGTATCCTTTGTCACTCGTAATGTGATCTTTATGATTTTCGAAAGCGAATATTTAAATTTGGTAGGAGTCCAAGCGGATGTCTTGCCAACGACCTTGCGAACGGCGATTATGGCCTTGCACACGATTGTGTAAAGGTGTGTTGTTATACGGTATATTTGTATCATCGTACAAATATTAATTAAATTAACATTAACACAAAAAATTAACAACAAATTAACGAGCAAAACATTAACAAAAAATTAACGAGCATTGATTGATTGACCATTCACTAATATAGCATAGTCCTTTATCAAAATATAATCTTTATAAAACTATAAAATAATATCTTTCAATTCAGTTATCAATTTTAGCTGAACTAATCAAATCATTTTTATAAGGTTATTTTTAATTATAATAGCAAATCAATTATACAAAATATACAATGCGTCTGGTTTAATTATTTTGTTGTGCTTGGTCGACTTTGCCGTACTCTTTATTAGGTCGTGTTTGATATATTAAGCTTCAGTGATGTTCGTTATTAGCGTTCTCCATCTGTTTCTACTTTCCGCCTGATGCAGAGCAGCAATGACTAAACGGCTTGTTGGTTTTTAGTATGGAGAATATTGTTGAGTTACTGTTATTATGACAACATTTCTGAAGGCGATTGAAAGCTTTTTGTCCAATGTACGTCTGTAGATTCCCTAAATTAGGTGGCTCAATCACGACTTATCAAAATTACTCGAAACACAATTCGAATTTAATTTAAATAAGCGTACCAGTGAAAGTTTTCGTGCAGGAACGTTTTTATCGTTGGATATCTGTAGACGCCCTAATACCAATTCGTATAGATACCGGCTGTGCACAGAGCCGCGTTTTGGTTAAAAGGGTGTTGTAATGGGACTAAGAATATATCTGTATTTAATGGGTTATGCGCTTTAAAGTATATTTACATGTAATTACAGTGTATTTATTTGTAATTATAATGTACATAATTAAAAATATTTTTGTTTCCATATTGTATTTTGTTTTTATTAATTATGTAATTAGCAAAAACTTAATCATACAATTCTTGTGGTAATTAATTCTCACTTTATGTCTTTGAAAGGCTAATGAAGTCGTCAATCTAAATAAGACTAAATAACGTCCGCGAAATGTCAGTAATTTTCGACCAAAAAGCAATGATGTAAAACAAAGTAGACACACATTCTTGACAGAGATTTATGTTGCAATCCCGGAGGTAAGGGGAACGAAGCGTCGACGGAACATAGCGAGATTTGTCGACGCCGCCTGTCTCAATCTCTATCAATCAACCAACAAATAATACAACAATGAAATAAACACACTTTCTCTTTTTATACCTACAAACAAATTAATAGTTTCCTCTGTTTATTCTTGATACAGTCCGTGTATTTTATCAGTGTAAGTGATATTCTTGAACTGAAACTATTATTTCTTTTATTATCGTGAGAAATAAGTGCAACAGGTTAATTAGTATTGGCAACTATTGGATTGAATTGCAATCCTGCAATACGGAATCCCGCAGCGCAGCGGGATTCCGCTGCACTTATTAATCTGCTGGATACCGCACCTTTATGACGCGGATCCGCCTATCCCGCGAATTTGAAATTTGGCGCTAAAATGTTTGTAGTTTCGCGTAAGAACGCGAGTGACGAGAGCGCGACGGTGCCGTTTCGCGTTTTCGGCGTCAGGATTTATTTCCAGTTCACTCGGAAGCAAGTCCGGGGGTGATACCATAAGTGCTATTTGCTTCTTAAAAGCGTATTTTAAAAAGCTATCACCATAGTTAGTCATGGTAATAGCATCTAGGTAAAAGAAAGTTAATACAACTATTATTTTGATATTGTATGGAACTAGACCATCGTAAATACTGTACTTTGATAACTTTGTTTAAATACGACAATCATGTAAAAGTATGTAGCTTCTTATCCCTCGATAATATTGTTATTTTCAGAATAAAATTTTCCCTACGTCCTTTTCGATATCCCTGACAATGTGTGTACAAAATCTAAAGATGATCGATTGAGTAGTTAAGACGTGACAGCGTAACAAACAAACTCACATTATCATTATTTAGTATTAGTTTGAATTGCACCTGCTTATAGTTAAAATATATGGCTTAAAACTTAAGCATTAGTGCTTCCATTCTAGCTAAGCATTAGCATTTCCAGATTAAAACAATTGTTTCTAAAACTACTTGAATTCAAATCAATTTTAAAATACAATTTAAATGGAAATGACATTTGACAAGGGAGAAGGATTTATCGGATTTTCCAATATATCTGTCTCAAGCAATCTTGCAAGAGCTTAAGTCTTTCAACTTGAGAATTCCGACTAATGCATTTTCTATTTTATTTTCTCAAGAAAATCCGACAATTCGCATATCCTAAATACAATAAATTAACATTATTTTTTAATAGTAAAAGAAATATTTAATCTTTATTTCATTTGGCTAATTTTTACACTAACCAGTGCAGTAGAATCTGATTTCAAATAAGCATTTGTGGCTGATAACAAGAAAAAGTTTCGCAATATGACGAAGTTTAGAGGGAAGGTAGGCAATAAAAACGTATGATCAAAGTCCAGAGAATTGTCTCGTTTAAAATATCCGAACGCTCTTCCGGTCCGGATAATCTCAATTCGTCGTTAATCGTAGCGTTGTAAAGCTATTGTAGGAGTGAGGAATAATGGTGACCATTAAGAAATTAATTGGAAAAAAATGTATTATTGGAAAGTCCAGTTGGTTGTGAAAAATATAAGTTTTATTCGGATTTATATTTTCCGCTATAAATAAATATAAACTTAGTATTTATTAAAGCGTTCTGGCGCAGGCAGCGAGTCCACGCCAGTTAGTCCGGTATTAGTATGACAGGTAATGACAAAGTGAAAATGCAAAAACCAAGTACCATTGGAAAATTTCAATATTTTTCAAAAGTAAACCAGCAATTTACTCCTTAAGAGTTTATTTCATTTGATTTGATTTAAAAGGAGGAGTGAAAATTGTTATGAGGAGTGAAATTTGACAAACCCTTAAACGAAAAGCGTTATGTATTACCGCGCAACGTCTCTTGCGCACATTTCACTTTAAACTCATGTATGTGTGTAATAGTATACACAGAACAAGAGTATGCAACAAAACAGCATTAACCAGAGTAAGTAACGCCGAAACGACCATAACACAAATGCCAATAAAGATTCATTCATAATTGAAAATATCATTATTCTGAATCAAAGTGAAAATTGTAATTAGAATCAAAAAAATACGTAAATACATTTAATATTTTAAGAGACACGCTTATTTTCCGACTTTGTCTACTGCATATTTAAAGGCAATCGTATTTGTAAACTCCAGTCGTGCGTCGGTGCTGACCCAGAACATTTTCTTTTACTATTTTTATTGTAATATGTATATTGTATATATGCCCTAATTTATTTATGTCATAATTTTTATTTCAGTTGATGTGTGCAGGTGTCGAAGAAGATCATGATTCACAAATGTGAGCCCCAGTCAGAATACTCGAAACGGCAGTGATTGTGTAAAGAGAGTGATGAAGAAAGAAGTAGCACCTCAAGTCTATAACAATAGAGATATTTGGCACTCGGTGCTCTCCGCCTACCCTGTTAATAACCTGGCGTGATGGTATATTAAAAATTTCCATTTTACCAGCGATGGGCATTATTATATTTCAAGTACCGGTTATACAAATATTTTTGCATAAGAATCTAGGCAGTTAACGCTACATAAGGAATCCAATTGAAACAATATTAAAACATTGTAAATATTACCCCGGATTACGTTGATGTACTCGTAATGGATTAGTTTGTACGTGTACACGGGTAAATCTGACAATAAAAATAAACGCGCACTAGATAAGCAACGAGGGCGAAGGAAATGTATTCAAGGCATCAATAAAAGCAAATTAGATTACTTGTTTACGCACGCGTGATTGACATTGAGGAGATACCGAATTTACATGAAAATGTGTATCAATTCAAGTAGGTAATAACTTTACTGAGTAGTCTTTAAAAAGTTCCATTTAGCGGCACTGCAACATATTGATACCTAATGGTCTTCGTTTAATTTTAGAATCAATCCAGCGAAGAGAATAAGTGGTGAACGATAATTATTATATAAGTGAACATTAACAATAATAGTTCTGAGAAATATCAGCATAGTAAAATCGATATTTCTATCACGTGCTAGTTAATTGTATGTGCGTTTATTACATTCAGTCAATGCATATGCATGTAGATGTTTTTGCGTCTCTTAAGAGTTATCAGACGTTATAACTATAATATGTAAATTTGATCGATGCGGATGTTGTTTGAATAGGCGTGTTCATGCAGAACTCATACTCAATTCACTAAATATCAGTTACAGTTACAGGCAGTCAATAAAAACTATTGTTTCATATGATTATGTAATAAATTTAAACGTTATCAAACAAACATGTGGTTGACGCTAATAACTCACATTTCTGTCGTTGGATGTATGAACATATACACTTTGTCAAAAACTAGACACACTGTGTCAAAAACCATAGAAATATCATAGGAATAAGGAATATGTGGTAAATAAAACATCTATCTGCGGATGTTCGAAACTGGATGTAGCAGATTTAAAATATCTGTTTTTGAATGCACTGCATTTGAAATGTGTCACTAAAACTGAATTAAATAAGATTAATAACCTAGCAGAAAATGTATTTGAGGATATTCATGGCATAAATTAAAAATATTGAACGACACGAAACACGAGTAAGCAGATATAAAATAAGGATGAATAGTGGCTTGTGTAGTAAATAAATTGATGGGTTTGATATAATTTAAAATATATTTTCTGCGTTTTAAAACCTGTAAATAAAAGCTTATTTGGAGTGTGTTCATTTACCGTAAATTTACTTTTATTTAGGTATTAGTTACATTGTTACATTGACGCAATATTTGAATATACAGATTGAAAAAATATTTCGTTTTCATTCACACACCAACAACTATTTCCCTTAGACTATCATTAAATCAGCACTTATACTGATTAAAATTCTATTCATTACTATTTGAGGGAAAATAAAGCTGTCCATTATTCATTGTAGTGTTTAAAAATTGTAGCTGATTCCATTTATCACTCTCAGTTACTGAAATCAAACTTCTCCGAACAATCTATCATACTAATGGTTTCACTCCAAAGATTAGTAGCTGTTTTGTTTGCCCCTTTTAGAAATGATAAATTCGTAAATTAATGCATAGACTAAAACGAATGTTTAGAAATACAAGGAAGTTAACATTATAAAATGTTGCTCATTAATTTCTTTAGCGATGTTAGAATAAACTTAAAGCTATGTTAAATTCTCACAATATTGTAACGCTCACGACGATGTGACCTACTAATAGCAAAATTACAATAAAAGACGTTTTGCAGCAAATTTAGGACCGTAACGAATTTTGCCCTTAGAATCCGGTCTTACAGCTTGTAACCGCAACACATGATTAATGCAGTTTGTATACATTTGTTGTACAGAAACTGATAAACCGTGTCACGCACACTCTTAGACGTAGTGATTACTGAGCGCAATGTCAGATTTAATTTCTGGTTCGATAGATATCCGATGGATACATAAATATATATTTTCAGATTGGAGTTTTGGTGTTAGTGTTAGGGCTAATTCATAGTATAGAGTTAAGGCATCATTGATAAAGGAAAGCGCGCAGAGTCATCGATTAGGAAGCCAAATATACGTCTTAGGATAGAAATAGCATTGTCACGAAATTTGTTATAGAGTAAAATGGTCTCAACGCAAATACCTATCTATCTTATAGTCAATATTGTTTGAAGGTGTTGTTCAGAATATGCTATGATAAAATACAAAGTCATTCGATTAAAGAAAGTTTGTGGTTCAAAGAAGATTGTCTACCGCGCCAATAAAACGTGTTCCTTGTAACATTATACATAGTATGGATCAAATATACTTTCGCAGTTTCTGTTGCAAAGTTTCGGTAAAAGAGCTTTAATTAGAAGCAATGAAATATACATAGTTCAAAGTTAGGAACAAATTATAACAATATACCTATTAAGTTACAACCCGAAACTCCATGGCATATTATTAAATAATCGATTATATCCAGCGTACAACTACAGATATAATATATTCATATAATTGTCCAGTGTATCGAATATTGTTTAATATTTGCTATATTTGTTGTTGTTTTCGGAAAAAGGTTTCTTTATTTTTCATATTTCAAATTAAATAACAATTTAATAACTGGGAGCATTATAACACATTTGTTGTAGTTTTTGGCGGTTAAACAATACATGTTTCCATTTCTACACTTGTACAGTATAATGCATTGCAAATATGTCCAAGATAGAAGTACAAAATATATGAAATAGAGATATAGTTTCAGTACATAGCTACTGCACTACCACGCGCTTCAATTTTTAATAAGTTCTTTAGAAGATAAAACTTTTGAAAACGAGAAAAGTTTAGGAACCACTTTATTAAGTAATCTAGCCAGTTCTTATGTTTCTTGAATGTTAGCCTAAAACTACTTTATATGTAATCACGAATTATAAAAATTATTGCTTGTTGCGCGGTGAATGTACTGTTAAGAGATACTACTAAGAGTGTCAGTTCATCCGTTTTAAGCCCTGAAAATAACAGCCAACACACTCCGTTTTATCATAAATGAAATATAACTGTGTGATCGCCAGACGTGAACTTGAAAGGCCAGGGAGATTGTAAAAGACCTTTCCTTGGACTCAAGTCCCGTTTTCCTTTCCGTCATAAATGACGAGGAGGAGAGAATAGTCCTTGTAACGCATATTGCTAGTAATATTATGTGCAAGTTATTGAATATCTGTCCTGATACTCAATAAAACAGTCGGTAAAATAAGACTGAATCATAGGAGATAGCTTAAGCCCAGGGAATTGATAATAATAATAGACATGTTAATGACTTTGACAATATATACGATAACTATTACATTCAATAAAAATATAGTGTTACATAAAGTACTGAAACAAGTAGGTAGCTGACGGTGCGCTATAAGACTATTTTTTATGTAGTCATAAATACTAGACATACCTAAATTAATGAGCGGCTGAACATTATATACAAGGTATGATTTTATATCAGCAACATCTCAGTTCTCCAGGGAGCTCGTAAAGAACTCTTCAGCGCTTATCCCTTTCAGAGCTCTTCTCGCAATTCATACGTGAGATTTAGGTGCGGAATTCCTACTTTCTTGTCCCACGCCAAATATTACATTCCCTTGCCACTTATTAATATTCATATACTTTTTTTCGACCGAGCCAAAATATTCCACTTCCAGTCTGAGTTGATTATTTTATATCTACTCGTGCTTTTTAAAACGTTGTTGGATATATTTAGCAATATTTTTATATTCTCGTAATTGTTGGTACAAACTGATTGTTTATACCTTATATCGTGTTAATTTGTTTTCGACCGTATTGTTTATTGGGCGGTTGGACAAAGGTCTCCTCTTGACATGTTCTTTAATAAAAATTAAAAATCCATCTAGTTCAAGTATTTGGGAAGGTATGTACATATTCACGGTCTTAATAAGTCAGAAAGTTCCAACGGCTCTTGTCAATAAATTAAGTTCAATTACAAAGTTAACACAAGAACAATTCTGGTGATTTGGAAAGGTTTTAAAACTTTTCTAATTGATGAACCCTTTTTGGTGGAATTCGCAAGTTTCTTCGTTACTTGGTGGAGTAAATACATAGCAACAATATTAATTTAATGCTTCGATTAATACAATGACATTCATTAATAACTCATAATTTTAATTTAGATTCAAATTTTTCACTGCTAAAGAAATATAACACAAAGTACAGGTTCCAGCTACAGTACTGCTGTAGTTCTTTCGCAAAATTGTTAAAAGATAGTTAAAAAATGTGTTAGACAAGTTTTTAAGGCTAATAACCTGTTGACAACTCCCCTGGAGCTGTAAGCATACATAGACGAGGGAGACCATTTAACATCACTAACAAAATCATCACCATGATTGACTATATCTGTTTGAACTGACAATTCAAGTCATTCGTTCCTGTTTCATAATTTTTTTATCAATAAATATATACAATAAGCCCAATAACGCTTCACACTCCAATTCAAAATAAAATTACTCGTGGCGTATAGACATACTCCCACAAAGATATGTAAATACGTCTTTCTGATATGAACATGAGAGGAATTGGGACTTACTCACTCCGGGGGTCTCGGTTCAATCCTGGTACGCACCTCTGACTTCTTACGTGCATTTTATAAGTTAAAATTTAAATATCATTCGCTATAATGTTGAAGGAAAACATCGTGAGGAAACCAGCACACATTAGGGAAGTTATAAC
>DWDX01004074.1:0-12183 GCA_018245675.1 Agara michaeli
TTTGATCAATTCTACCCCCAAGGGGATAAAATAGGGGATGAAAGTTCTTAACGCGAGCGAAGCCGCGGGCAAAAGTTCGCGTTGTACATGTGCGTAGTTCCTTTTTATAAAATTAAACGACAATGAACCGATAAAGCGAATCTTAACCATTTTGCGTGTGCTAGTTTCGTCCCCTCCATTATGAGCACGGCAACAGGACTTTAAACCCGTTGAAACTTTGCTAGCAGGCGGTCACTTTCGTTGATTATCGCTTAACGCTATTCCTTACGCGGTCGTTTTGAAACGAGCGCCTAACAGCTCTAACAGGTAACATGTGGGTGCGCTGGCCGGCCGGAGTCGCTCCCGAGTTTTATTGCCCGGAATATCTAACGAACCGTTAATACGTGTCACTCGTTAAGGCACTCGTTACACTCGATGCTCGTTATTTGCATAATTACCCACAATCAATAAACCCACATTCGTATAGGAAATTGGACAAAATAACGATATGGATCTAAGCTGCGCTCGGATATGACGTCTAGTTGTAAGTTATGCCCCGGTCCTTCTAAATACATATATTAAGCCCATAAGAAATGTTCGCGACAGATGATTTATCTATCCTTTTCACGGAAGCAATTGATATGGAATGTTCTTTATATGATCTATGTGAAAAGGGCATACTATTTGCGACACTTGAGCTGATATTGAAGATGATTGATTGATCCTTGCAATATCATTGTATATTAGGTATATAGTTCATTTCATGAATTTCAGGATTTGGATTGGGATAGCATAACGCGTAATAGTTTATTGTCACCTTTTATCTGACAAATGAAAACTACTGACAGTTGATACTACTGTACATAATAATACTTAAATCAGGATTTGTTTTACGGGAACAGGAAACCAAGTTAAATAGAGAGCAGTTATGGCAAACGTGCATTTCGTGAGATAAATCTTTCGTAACAAATGATGTTTTACAGTTTTTTTTTTTGCGGTCGCGACTTATTTGAAAGGTAAGTAGATTATTTCCTTTGTCGACTGTTACATAAGCATTTGTTTGCTTTGATGAGAATTCGGTGTAAATACATAAAAAGTTTTCTGTTGCCGGGTCGCGAGTGAGAATTTTAAAACTGCATTATTATTACAACTTTGTATACAAAGATGTAGTTTGAGACAATCCCGCTTTAGACAGTTCTCGTAACAGCTTGTAGATTGAATATTAAAAATAGAAACGCATCTTTATAATTCTGTGGCGGTGTTATAATATTGTTTGCGATATTTCTAGATATACTGCGTGTATAAAACGCAGATAGCTAATTACCAATACATGTAGGGTTAAGTTTTGAGGTTATGTCATCATTCTTCCAAAAGAGGTCACGTAAAGAACTTGGCTTTATACATAAACATCTTCACGCACTTATCAGGCTTAAAGCTTAGTTAACAAAACTTCCAACAAAAAGATTGTCCCTAATTCAAATCTCAGTAAGAATCCTTTACGAGAAGCTTAAATTGAAAATTTTAATATATAATTGAATATTGAACGAAACTACAGATATATGTATATTCCGTTTCATTTAAGCGATATGAATTACATGGATTTAAAGTTATATAGTCAACTTGAGTCGAATTTATAACATGATAATTGTTGATAATCTAGTTTGTGTATTTTAATTACTCTCAGGTAAATCGTTATTTGGGTTACTTAAATCAATTTTAATCAACAAAAACGTAGTGCATTCGTATTCTATTGGCGATAACTTTGATAATTAATTTCAATATAGCTTTACTTTCAATAAGATCTGGTAGCAGAGACAAATAGAAATTTTCCAGTGCCCTGTCTTTTTATTAATGTTGATGAAACACTTTTAGCGAAATTGTTCAGCAAACTCGGCATATCTAATACTTTACAGTTACAAGATGGATTTTTTTAAGCATAATTTCTAGCAGAATAGCGTAAACCTTGCGGTCAATTAGTCGTGCCGGCGGTGGCTCGCTTGACGCTTTCTAATTCTGGCCTGTGAGACCCCTCAGAAAACTATTCGACCATAAACAATGTTTTACGAAACACACCACTAAGCGACCGACGCAATACGTTACCATTCGATTAGTTTTTTCCTAAAATGTTGTAAGTTAACCACTTTTTGTTTAACCGTTGCACATTGAGCCGTAACGCACGTCTGCCGACTGCGCGCGTCGGCTGATCGAAGGGGCCCAATGAAATTGTACCAGGAAGTTAGCAGACAACAAAGTTCATTATCGATCCGCATCGTCCCATATGCAACGCGTCGAAATCGAAAGCGTTCGCCAAGTTCGCAACTCGGCTCAACCCTTCCGCGCTCACGTCTACACAACTTATCAAAGTTCACCCCGTTCATTCAGACGAAAGTTGGCCACACACCCTCCCCGCCGGCGCGGGGTCACGCACATGTGTTGTTGTGTCTCGCTCGAGCCACATGCGTATTTCCGTATAAGCCGGCGGAGGTCGGGAGCCCGGAAGCGCGCGGGAAGGGTTGGTGCGCTCGTGTCTCGCGCCCGGGTCGGGTTGTATATGTATGGGCCACGTGGTACGGGAAGGGCTCATTCACGTGTCACACACGCGGGCGCGGGCGGGCGCGCGCTGACGTATCGAGGTTGTGTAGGAGTCGCCGCGTGTTGTCTATGGTCAGGCCGCAGCGCGTGCTCGCCGTTTATTTTGCAACGAGATTTACAACTATAACTGTAAATTAACTTTATCGAGCGGAGCCAAATCTAGGTCGTATGGAATCAGCATTAATTATCGCTTTAATCTCAGGTCCGATGTCGGGTCCGCGTACAATAGATCACATGATAGATAGCGGCTCACGCCAAGGACGCGAAAGTAATAATGACTCGGGACGAGGAATGCCACGAGTATTGTAGAATATGCAGCAACTGGGTTAATCTGTCGTACCGGCGAGACACGCGTCGGCGTCGATGTATAGATTATAATTAAAGTGGAAAGAAGTCTAGGTCGCAACGGGCCGCGGGTCCTTGCATTGTTCGAGATGATCGCGTGTCCAGTGTGAGTGCCCATTGCATAAATAACGAGGGTGCTACTCAATATACTCGTCGAGGAAACTCAATATTGATTATACGAGTGCGCCTTGAACACTGCAGCTGCTTCATTATCATAGCCGAAGAGAAAATTATCAATCGTCTACGTTTGATCAAACACCGCGGTATTGCTCGAGACGCAATTTGATTTAGGGCCGTTTTATGAACTCGGCCGCGGATAGTCCCTTTCTTTTAGCTTGTTTACCTTTAAAATAAAATTTCTATGTACATTTTCATAATAAATTCACGATTTGACATTGACGTGTTGTTTTCTTTGCGTTTGTCAACTTCTGGATATGTGCGTCGTAAGATATTTTAAAAATTAAAATTTTCGAAATTCCCTTCCAATATTCCGAGTAAAAGCTGTCTCCTGTTCATTGATTATATTAAAACCGCACTCGTATTTAAGCCACTATATTTCTACACATGCAGAAATTTGAGTGGACATTTAGTAGCTTATCTCAAGTCTGTGTGATTGCTTAAGCCACCTTTCTTTTATAATGGCCACATTTCAAAGGAGAAACTGGTGCGCTCGATTATATTATTACCTTTCTCGAGAACTCATAATAATTGTCAGTCCATTTCATTAAGTTCATAACAATACATACACGAGTTTCAAATTAAGGCTTTAATTGGCACCGCACAGGGCCGCCACTGAATGTGATTGCCGCGCAATAAAATAAAGATTATTATATAGATCGTAACAGTGATGCGATTCAATGGAATTTCGATATCAATAAATTCTTTTTAATTTCGATTATTGATTGAGTGTGCGTATAAGCGGTTGATATTTATGTACCTTTTCATGCAGAATACTTTTATCGTTGTCACGATTATTATCGTTCACATTTAAACTTTGCTGGAGCTTTTCATCGTTGTTCACGATGTTCATAAAACATACGTATTGGAGCGTCATGGTAAAGTAAGCTCCAATTTTCTTTCGTTTAATACATGGTACCCAACTTAGGGACGGCGATGGCTGCTGTCATTTGATTTTTTTTAAATTATGCGGCCATGGTTAAGTTGTTTTCGGAATGCCAATAAATATTTTTAATAAAAGTAATATAAAACAAGTCAGTCGCCTCATTTAAATGTACAATTAAAACCGCCCGGCATTTTTCTATTGACAGTGAATTTTTATCCTGTCTATTGTAGTATGTATTATTCAAGTTTCTGCAAACAACAAACAAACAAAAAAATCGTTTTTCATTGATCCGATTGAACCATGAATATACCGTATAATAAACTATTATTTGTCTAATCTTTGTTTATATTAAATAAATCACTTACAAGGTTACTCATTTAATCGCTACTTGGGTCGTTTTTATGTTGATTGACGTCGCTTGTGATTTTCAATACGATCTTGTCTCTTTGTATCCGATACAGTGTTGTAATGACGCTGTGGTATTACTCACCGAAAATTGTCTTTGAAGTGTAGCAAAGTGTTACAATCGTTTTTAGGTTTTTAATTTTTAGCTTTTCGAAGTAAGTCCCAATCGAAGTTAGTCATTTACATTGTGACTCATAACATACTAGTTGTAGGCAGATTCAAGGTGGTCTTAAACATAAAATAAATACCTTTACTTCCACTTTGATTCGACGATAAAAGCAAAATAGAAAGCGTTTGTTTCATGTAATTTTTTCTAGTGTAATATGATATATTCAAAAAGTTCGATATTATTTGAGCATGGCATCCCTAAAACAAGATTACAATCGCTCAAAGGGTGAGTGTTCGGGGCATCGAGTTAATAAAAAAAATTAAAAACGAGATCACATTAGCGGAAACACGCACTGAGCCTGGGAGAATTTGTACAAGATTACGTGTTAATTCCGTGAACTCGCTGCCAATTTGGCCTAAGTTAGAACTCAAGTTTCACTAGCAAAGATATACTAGTGGCGAGTACATAATAATTTATAGCAGTAAATCAAATAAGATCTCTTACTTTAAGAAAATACAAAATATGAAAAAAACGGGGTGTCAGTAGACGTTCTTTAATAAAAACTGTTTTTAGTGTACTTTATTATTGATCAATATTTTAGCTGTAAATTAATTTTTAGCTTTATGTTGGCAAATTTTATCACTAACTGTCGTCCTTTTTATCATTGCATTTATTGTTATTAACGATGTAAATATAATATACTAATAATATATTACATTATAATAACATTAATAAACGTAGATTGAGACAAGTGGCTTAGCTATTGAAATGTATTTTCGTTACTTTCCATATTACCCACGTCGTGTGAAGTTGCGGGACGCTATTGTTTCCGGACGAGCACCAAAATGAACGCTCATTGTCTATGCCCTACAAAATGTCGGATTCGCCGCTTTAAAGTCGGCTGAGCAATTTTTAGACGATTTGTCCGTGCCTATTCAGTACATGATATTCACATCCAAATTGCCCATTGTTTTTTTTAACACGGATTTTTTATTAATAAGCCGTTGTAAGATTATTAGAAAGAGTTTTATATGTAGTTAACAGATTATGAATTGAAAGTAACTGTTAGTGTAAGTAATGAACTATTTATTACTTGTCGATTATATATGCATATAGATTTGCCGTTTATACATGCGATTACATACGGAACAATAATGGAACGATATTTATGTCTTGGTAGTAAAAAACAGGATGTTGTGTATCACAATTCACGTTAAGTATGTATGCAAATTTTGATTTATGACATGACATAAGTATTACATAAATGAAGCGAATCATATTTTAATTTTAACATGTTATAATGCCTACTAATCATCTCAACTAGCATTGAAACACCTACGTCTATGAATATAGGTAAAGAAAATTACGTATAGGTTGTGTGATTTTGAAATAGTATTTTTTTTGTTTTGCTTTGCGTAGCTCTGAATTTGTCTGTGGTTTCCAACAGACACTTCCGCCACGTACTGGTGTGATACGTCGATCGCATGAAATAACTTGAAATAAGTCCAAAACGTTTGCGGTCGCCCGAGAATCGATTTAAAGCACAATGATACGAGTAAATAAACACGATACACCGGCGTACACTTTCACCGTGTAACGTAAACAAATGCACGCGTAACTATGTGTGAAATTAAATTGTAAGTGTAGAAATATAATATTGATTAGTTCAATGACTCTTGAATTATGTACAGCATGAAAGCTGAAGATTGAAGCGGTAGATTGAAACTGCAATTATTTCATGTTAAAGAAACGTATTACGGTCTTGTGAAAACTGTTTTATTATATGATTCGAATGTAAAATGATTGTGCCAATGTGACGTTCTGTAGTACTCATGTACATCTCTGTTTAGAAAAAAAAAATATTGTCTATGAATTCATTATGTAAATAATTTATCTGCAATCGGGTTAATGCTTCCTTTACAATGTTTTACTTAAAAACTTGTAATATTTAATTGTCATATGCTATAATGGTAAAAATAAGTAGAATAATATGAACAGCTGCTTTCCTTGTTACGATAACGCGACTATTCCACGAGCACATGTCAATCCTCTTATCTGATGACCTTTATTGCGTGCCACTCAAATTAGTCGGGTTATTGTTAATATTAAAAGTTTAAGACAGACTGTACGAAATGAAATCGAGAGCGGTGTACAATTATACCGAGTGGTGTTGTTATGACAACACATATACATTGTAATTATTATTTCATTATAGGAAAGTGTTACGCATTTAGAGAGCATGATTTGTGATATTAGGTCCAGGGCTGGTGATAACCGCGCGGTGCAAAACGTCATTTTGCTAAACAATTAAGATTTTAATTTTACAGTAATTAATTAGTGTGTTAAAATGATTGAAGTATGTTTTATTATGTTTCTTTAAAATATAATTTAATAATAATAATAATAATTTTAATAATTCTTTCAGGCAACCCTAGTCGATTGTAGCTGCGTCGAAACTGTATAGATATTAGATCGGATATAAAAACTTAGATTGATTTCAAATTGCTGTTTACGTGTGTGGTTGGCCACAAAAGTGATTTGCTCCCGACACACCGCCGCCATTGACTCACATACCGTGACTCATACGTGCTCAGTGCCATGTATAATATAATAATTTGTAATACAATTACCGGGAATATCGAAATGACACTAACAATAATTCCGAGTAACATCTTAGCTTGAACTACGTCACAGAGCATTAATGCAAAAAAAAAAAAAAATATTCAAAAAGATTTTTAACAAAGCGCGTAGGTGATTTGTGCCATTGTTTAAAAAAAAAGAAAGTTCTCGCTTATCTGTAGTCCATTCGGAAATCACGTTCGTTATAAATATAAGACGTACACATGCACGGAAATGTGGTTATGAGGTTTGCGAAACAAAACTGTGGTTTCCCGCGCTTTTTGTTATTGCCGAAACTTTGCGAACGCAGGACTCGTAAGCTGATTTCGATTTCTTGTTCGGCTTTTTGTTGGCGAAAAAAGCAAATATCACTTCAGGGTACGTCTGCTCGGTGAGGTTTTAGTGCGGCTGAACTATAAACTTACATTTGCGCTGATCTTTGAAGCGGTTATGAAATATTATAGTCACGTGGAGTTAATAAGTGACTGGATGTGACGAGATATAGAAGTCGCAATTCGAGACCTCATTTCGTTAGTCGTATAGTTTTGTCTACACTTGCAGATCACAATTAGCATTTCTGGAAGCAAGTGCTTAAATGAGATTTTATTTTATATCACCGCTCTCCACGAGCTCAGTAACTGTTATTTGCAGACGAACTCGTTCGTATACCTATAAATATGTTGATGTTTTATTTGTTACTCAAATAACAATATTTTTTATTTGACGTGTAACAAATAAGTTTGATGATTGGAGTCATAAATAGCACGAAAGGGGTTTAAGTGATGGAAAAAATCGCGAGACGCGGGTAGACTACAAAAGACATCGTTCTCGTTATTAACGCGGAGCGTGGATTGCTTTTTTAGCGATGACAGCGCGACTTGTCATCGGGTCTGCAGTTCGGCTTTTTGTCAAAATCATTTAGCCATTTCTACGAACTATTCGGTGAGCATCGTGCGGACGCAGCGGCCGCCGCGAATAATTCGAAAGATTCGCTCACAATGCGCGACGTGTTCGACAATTCCATGTGTCGGTGGCGGTTTTTCGCGGCGCTGGCCGTGCTCGTCTTGGGCACAGATTTTAATTGCTTTCTAAAACCCATTCGTCGCTCGATTCCCATGACGGACGCTGTGAAATCGACTAGCACACGTACACGTAGATGCATGACATGTAGTTTTTTTTTTGTATACGGTGGGCTTTTTCCCTCGTGTTTATCGAGGAGAGATCTGGGCGTGCGCGTCGCGGTCATTGTGCCGCCGCGGCCGCACCGCGCTCGTGATCTTATTCCGATCGCCATTCACGAAACGCTCATTCAAATTTAACGGACGGTTTAAATTTGGAACGCCATGCGACGACGACACATCGCTACCGGTGATAAACGCGAACTCGCAATATCCGAGTGAAAGGGAACGTATCGCGGCCGTATTAAGGATGAATGGAATATGGAATATTAATTATCGCGGCCGGCGCTCGCAGCGGGCAGATACGATCGTGCATGCACATCAATCTCGATCCGAATTGTGTGTCGGCACCTCTTTATCGCCCGGCAAAAAAATCGAGCGTAGCTTTTTTTTTTCACATGGTCACAGGCAGACAATGGGCCCGGTGAGCATCTCACTTGTTATTAAATACGTATAAAATTAAATCTAATGTGTGATTTCAGTTCCGGTTGCGTGATGGGAATTTCGGGTAACTGTACGGCTTGAGATATTCCGACAAAACAAATACGCGAGTGCGATTCGAATGGCAATCATTTCCATAGCACTCGAAGGCGTCTGCGCCGTCGGAATTGTCTCGCGCGTTTTGTTACCGACGAAATAATGGAGTAGCCGAGGATTACGGCGAACGGATACTCTCATTAAAGCGGCCTTCGATGCATCGATATTATTGATAACTCCTCCGCGTCGTAAACCGCATAATTTACAGTGTGGACATTAAGAGGTCCGAGGCGCGGGCGCACATTTTCATCCAATTAACCGAGAACATTTGTCAGTGGCTGTTGAGTAACGAGGTCCTATTGAGCCGTATGTATGACCCGTTCAATGGGCGCGCACCGCCGAACCAGGCCCGCGTTCAACTTAATCTATCACTCATTTCGCATGTCCGCGACAATGCGTAAGCGGTGTACAATGCTCGCGGACGATCGTGTGATTCGTGTCATTTTGTTCCAAGATCGTTTACGGCGCTTTATCGTACAAGTATCAACGCGTAATGGCATCCCAAATGTATCGAGGGTTACGAATGTGACAATTAGGCCGTGAGAAACCGTCGGCAGGCCGCGTATTAGATCTACTTAACGTACGCTCCGCTACAATGTTTGGGCGTTCAGTAAATTGTGCACATTAGTTGTCATTTTTGAAAGGTCACTCACCTGTCTGACTATACGGGAAAAGTTGAGAGACATGTAAATCGTTACCGCGACGTGTCAGTTCTGTTGATTGTTCGATCTCTATTATGTGCAACATAATTAACATGGTTAAACCGGGTTCAGGAGTTGCGTCATTGCGCGAGCGTGTACGGTCCTAAACTAATTAATGATGACGCCGATATCATACTACTGGGGCTCGGCATTTTCAATCCTCGTCGATTAAACCCAAATTGCTATTGCCTAAGTAACGATACACATCTCTTCTGCGGTAACTAATGGACAGATCATGTTATAATACCATCGGAAATGTTAGCATAACCAGAACCTGGATATTGACTGATACGACTGGTTTTAATGTAAGATATTTAAAAAATTGACTGCGTCGTTGGTCGGGCGGTTGCTAGCGCGACTGCCGATCGGGAGGCCCTGGGTTCAAATCCCGGGTTGGGTACTATTGGATTTTTCTAATTTAGAATTTCTAGTAGTGACTCAGAGTTTGGGTGTGTGCCCGGTGCATGGCAATAGGTTCACCACCTATTCCATTAAACGTAACTGGTGAAATTTGGGGGTGTACTACACTCCTCTGCCTACTCCTTAGGGGATTACAGGCGTGATGTTACGTTTCTTATTCTCGATAATCAATTTGTTACTTCAATATGTCACATCTAAAACAAAATAACAATTTATAAATGGAAAACACTCGTACAATTCATAGACGGTAGAACGATTTAAGAGGATTCGGTGTAAATAAAACATATTTACATTACGTCTCTTATATTTCTATTCGGGAAAATATGTTTCGTGTTCTATTAAGAGCGATTCACATCTACCGACATCGAACATATTATTTCATACGTTTTCTACGGACGCTTCTCTAAATGTACAATGTTACTTGCGTTTTATAATATAGTAGCAGTCCGCCCTGGCATCGCATGTAGTACATCAATTTGCCTTATTGTCAATAATTTCCGCAGCGCATGCAATATAACGATTTTTTTTGGTATTTTTTCACACGTTCGGTTACATTATCGAATTTTTCATACGAGTCCGTAACTTTTTTGAAAATATCCTATCCATTATGTTCATCAGGGATAATGTAGGATTTTAATGGTGCAATAATTTTTCAAATCGGTCCTGTAGTTTCAAAGCCTATTCAATGCAAATAAACAATGAAATCTTTCCTCTTTGCAATATTAGTTTAGAAAAATTAAATATTCCTTCGCTTTAACGGTAAAGACAAACATTGTGAGAAAAACCGCACACTTTGAAGTTCAACATAATGATCTCTATTATATGTGAAATTCACAAATCTGTACTTGGCGTATGAAAGACGAATTAACCATTTACCTATAGTACTTATATCCATAAAAATGGATCAAACTTCATATTTGCGTTAATGTGCCCTTTACCTTAAATCAATCATTTGCAAATATATGCAGAATATTGTGTTGTATAAAGATAAATTTCATGAGAGGGGTGCAAATGCATGCTGTTGCAACCCCTTGCCGGCACGCATGGTTGGAAGCCTTTTGACATATGAAAGCTTTTGTGATCTGCTTGCCGCGGTGCGCGAGGCTCACGCTGAGCTGCTAGATATGAATCAACCTTTATTCGTGGCCCTAAACGTTTTCATCGAAGACAATCATTTTATTCATGCGAGTGGAGATTACGAGTCCGAATGAATTGCGTGTACGTAACCTTTTGGGAAAAAACGAGAAATAATAATTTTAGTTGTATCAAATAATGTATAGGACGTGATATAAAAACGTTAAGAAACCCGGTCAAAAACCGGTTTGCACTGATTTGTTTAAATTCATAACCTCGGTTCTAAGATCTATACTTCGATAATAAAGCTGAATAGCTTGTTTTGTTTGAACGCGCTACCCTCTGGAATTATAGGCTATTTACGCTTACGACTCTCGCGAAGGGTGAACAAGGGGATGTAAGGTTTTATAAAAGTTCGTCTTTTCTGAAGGTACAAATGTAAAAATTATTACTATTAATCAATATCAAATAGCAGATGAAAATTTATATAATCATTCATCAGTTTGAAAGTTCGTGTAAAGATGAATAACAAAAAAAATGTAATATTGCAATTACGGGCAGATGGACAATCCAAGGGTAAGCGGTTACCGTCGCTTAAAGATACATTCAACATCAAAGTTACAACATAATTCAACCAACGCTGTTAATTCTATGTATCTCACTTAGTCCACTAGCATGTATCCCCGCTAAGAGCCATATGACTCGGTGCCGAGAACCCAGTAAATCCTCGTTAACACGTGGAGAGGCCCCGCGATGCACGTAATATGCGAAACAGTGCCTACTCAGAAACGCTTTTCATGTACTGTGTATTAAAATGTAACGCATTATGAATGCTTAATTCACTGCTCAAGGTCAGTCCAAAAGGTGTATAACGCGTGGCTGCGTTTAAGCCAACTATGACATATGACATTATCAATAAAAGCCACCTAAGCTACTCGTAACATCAGCTATCTGTCATAAAGTCCCATCGAAACAGGTTCAGCCGTTTTGGAGTTTATCCGAAACAAATTGTTTGAGAGTTTATTAAAGATTTTTTTTTCGATCCTTTTTGTTGGTTCACTGCTGGACCGGGTCTCCTTTTATGGTGAGAGGGATTTAAGCCATAGTCTACCACGCTGGCCAAGTGCGGATTGGTAGACTTCACACACCTCAGAAAATATT
>DWDX01004075.1:0-12182 GCA_018245675.1 Agara michaeli
CCCTAATTGTCTAAAAATAGGGGATTGAAATTTTTACTTTTCAGTGCAGTTTTGGTCAGAACAAAATCATTTGAAAAAAAAAACGTAACATCACGCCTGTAATCCCCTAAGGGGTAGGCGTTTGAAGTTTATTTATTTTTTGTTAAAATGTTTGTTCAAATACAATCTATATATTTTTTATTCACAGTGTATTAATTAGTTGGGCGATTAGTGATTTAACGGATTTTCCCATCGTCCACCGACATGCATAATATGAATGATTTATTAATGTACATAATTATGGTCAAGGCAATCTGCCTAGTTTCGGATGCAATGAACCTAATTGGATGCCTTATTAGTGGCTGTATTTATTAATTATGGTTGTATTTCAAAAGGTTGACATGAATCTATATAACGCGAACTATACTGTTCTAAAATAATTACAATTCATTATGTTCATTCATTTTCTTCTTTCAATTCAATTCATTCTCTTGCAAACAATGAATAGTTTGAAATTGTTGAGAATTTTATCTACATACTTGAGAATTTTATGCACAGTTTTGATTCGATTACCAACATTTAAACATCCGAGTTTAGTAAGCCGGAGAGAGAGTTATATTGATTTTAATGATTTTTAAAGAAATATTTATTTGTTGATCGTAATGTTAGATCATTTTAATTTAATAAAAGTAAAATATACCAAGGACACCAATCTGCAAGCCGACTTTAATAAATATTAAACATTGATTTTGGTTATGTTATTATGCTGTATGTAGCCAGGTCCGAAATCTCAAATATCACATATATGTGACTGACTGGCCACAATGGAAATATATTACGAAAATTGCTCTATATAGACAATTTCAAAAAATGGCGCTGGCTTATTTTTAATTGTTTTTCACACACACGTCATTTCTGTGATGAATGTGTGTAACACACAACAGCAGGCAACTATGATGACGTAAAACCGACTGGATGTTATGACGAAATCTCAGGTCATGTACTAGGCTATCATAAACGGCAAGAACTGCTAGCTCGCGATATGCACGAGACGAGTGATAGACGCGTTGACGAGCTAGAAAGAGAGGGCCATATTACGCATGCGCCAGCTCGAGGGGCGGTGACATATCGGTGTTGCGTAGTTGCAGGTGTGTGTAAACGAGATATTGTTCAATGAAAATATTTATTATATATGTTTGTGTTGTGTGCCATCTATCTGTTTCTTTCCCGTTTGTAAGGAATGGATATTGTTGTGAAACTACGTTGTTTGTACTAGGATAGCATGAAATCCAGAGTGTGACGGTGAGTGAAGCAATGTTGTATGATGAGCACACTACTGCATATTTAATAGATTTATGTTCACTGTCTATGTGGATGTCTTGACTGGATTGTGCCTTGACTGTAAGTGTGACCCTGACTGATTGTAGGTTCGATTCCGGAGCCAAAACATATAATTGTGCACCTGTATTTTTATTGAGTTAGTAGATGCTATGAAAACCATCTGGCATTACTTAGCGGAAATAAATTCATTTTGTTACTTTTAAGTATCCAAAATACTGTTGTTGCTTACAGCGACATGGGTTCCGGGTTCGATCTTGAAAAGAATAAACGTTCGTAAAACAGCACTCACTTTTCATATTAAGTGTATATGTAACAGTAAACATATATGTAACAGTTCGTTATTATTGTCGGCTATTGAATTATCTTAGCGTTGATAGCTTAGTGGTTTGGACTTCAATCTCTCACTTCGGGGGTCTGGGTTCGCACGGGGCCGACGAAAATTAAATTAGTGGATTAAGACTAATAAAACCTTCGCTTTATGAGTGGAGACCTGTTTCACGCAGTTTTAATACTGACACTATATCAATGGCATGTACCTATATTCGAAGTTCCTGCATTTCCCTCCGTCTCACCTGACCTTTCTCGAAGGTTCCGTTGACAATGGGTCATTGGACCTTGCGTCTCCTTTTTAAGGCAACCGCCATTTTGTCGAAATATTTCCGTGGGCACGAGGAATGCTAATTTTTTAATCTGCGTGATACATTGATTTCGTAATGTCACCTTGAGTTTTTGGTGCGGCTGAGTCTGCGTCATTAGCACCTATAAACTTTAAATTCACTATTTTAAAATTTAATTTTATAATAAATAATAGCTAAATAGTTCAGACACTGGCTGACGGGGGAGTCAAGAGTCTCCGAAACCGGTGTGTATGCATGAAGAGAGTGATGAATGTAGACGAAGCGCGTCAGGTTTACCATATAAGGACAGAGATATTTGGCACACGGTGCGCCCTGCCTACCCCATAGGACCTAGAGTGATGGTATACTAATAATAATAAATACTTTATTGTGGTTATATTAATTGTTCGAATTAGCTTATACATTAAAAAAGCATAAGACTTGTGTTTTCTGCTAATACAATAAATCGCAATCAAACGTAACGCTAAATTTGGTAAAAAAGGCTTTATTTTTATCAAGTAATTGCAACATTTCAGCCAGGTAGCCTACAAACGGAGATGCTTTAAATACTTTCTACACGCACAGACAGTCTACATGTCTACACAGACAGTTTCTGTTCTTGGGCCCGTGTGTTTTCTCGATAACTATATTTATTTTAGTCAAAATAAAAATACGTTCCCAATTTGGTATCGTAGCCCCTTAAAAGTATCAAAGGATCGGGAGCAACACAACGGCCCTTTTTATCCAATTTCACTACCAAACGAGCCCTAAATTGGGGAAACCAGATCACAACGCGAGCGGCGATATTTTAACGTTAGCGCGCGCCGAATTTTGATAAAGGGACGCCATTTTGTTGTTCCTTTAGGTATTTACGGCACGACTGCGATTCTAAAGCTCGTTACATACATAGCCTATTGAAGTTTGAAACTATAAAAAAACTTTGACATTTTTGAAATTAGAAACGTCAAAGTGAGTATGTAGCTTTATGATCTATACATATAAATAAAACTGAAGTGTCTGTCTGTGACTTTAAAATACTGTGATTATGGTTATTTACACGGATCTTAAACAGAAATATATCAATTACAAGTTTTAGACAAACGAATTAAAAAAAGTTCGCTCATGTTTTAGTACCGTGTAAATAACTATGAGTACTCGAGAAAACACTGATTTTGAAATCACAGACAGACACTTCAATTTCACTGAGATGCATAGATAGATGCCAAGATACACAGATAAGTATAATGTTCTGTTACCATTATTATTTCACCTGTTCAAAATTCCGTGCAGGTCTCTCAATAAATCTTCTCCAGCAAGATCGCGAGCATCAGCTACTGGTTTTTTGGAGCCAAGGCGATCTGAATTCTATTTTGGGATACATTTACATTTTAAATCTGACAGGACGGTCTCACTGTTCCCCCATCAAAATTTAAATTGATATAACGCACTGAACATGTTATACAACTTTTCACGTACTTATATAAATATTTACATTTTGTAATATTTTTCGACCCTCTTGTTGCTCCAGTGCTGGACCGGGTTTCCTCTCAATTTTTTGCTATAAAAGGCACGTAATAAATCGAAGGTGCGTGCCAGGATCGAACCCAGATCCCCCGGAGTGGGAGGCTGAATTCCAAACCACTAGGCTATCACTGCTTCATTTAAATGTAAAAATAAAAGGATATATTCTTATAAGTCGATATGACAGCAGGTTAACTAAGCGATATCCCCACGATGGTGCTTAAATTGTTTGATAATAACTCTATTCCGCCTCAGCTGATGTGGAAATCATCGAACATTGTTAATATATCCAGAATTGCAACGGAGAGACTAACATATCATTAAAATAACACTTCAGATGTTGAGGTACTTCGTGTACCGATTACGATAAGCGAATAGCTAGAAATAGCGATAATCGTTTTGAAAACTAAACATAATTATATCGCGTCCATTTTCCATAGAGGTAGGCAGATACTAATAACTTCTATTTTCGTCAAAGTCGTGCCTCGGCTGTTGTATTGACTCCATTATAATGCTCTCTGTGTCTCTGTGTCTCTGTCCGCTGAGTTTGATGAACATAACTTTTATAATATGAAATATTGTGTCTAAGTTGTAAATATTTCCAATCTGAATAATTGCTCAAAATACGATAACTTTGATAAGTGCATTAATAAAATATACATTTTGTAACAAAATTTTGCAAATTGTTTCTTGTAGGTTTAAAATATTTAGTGCTTTTTTACAAAAAGTTTTGTCAAAATGAATGTAAGCACCTTTGTGTTTCGCATTTTCATTTTTCTGAATTTAAATTTAAAACAACCAAGGTAGGACAAGTGTTTGTATGTATCTGTAGGTGGCGCTAGTAATAAGTTAGTCGCACGTGGGCTTGCGTCAAGGCGCTAGCGACCTCGAACGACCTCCTCCGATATTATGATTTCCTGGTACTTCTGCTCAATTAACCGAAGGCTCGATGGGATTTTGGCGGCTGTAGGTGGCGTTCATTCAGGCGCCGTCGCCCCCATATCTTCTTCATCCATAATTTATGTTAAGATGTAATTAGGCACAATTATAATATGCTTACAAATAGCAAAATAATAAATTTACTGCGATAAACGCATATTGGCAATTGTTAAGAATTATAATTATTGTTGTATATTTATTTAATTTCGTAGTCACTCTTATAAGTCGTATTTAGATATTTTGATATGAGATTGATTGTCCTGCAAATTGTCTTTTTTTTATGTACTTACCAAATATTTGCTAAACTGAACTATTCATATATGTATATTGTACATATATAAATGAAGACAACCAACCTAATCCGCGTTGCATCAAAGCCCAGGTAATTAATATTAATTTGTTCCAATTATTATATTAAAAAAATTAAGTTCGTAACTTTCTATGAGCGGGTCCTATGGCTTTTATATTGCCGCTAGAGGCACTAGTGTCCATGGAGGTCTCCAACAATATCAAAAGTCGTAGGATAAAAAAGAAAGGTAATTCTGTACAAAATATTTTTAGTATTTGGGAAAAACCTATGTTCTATTTTTCGAACAAAACGGGACTGAACAACACAGCGTCACACTCAATATTTAGCAGTTTTACGGTATATTTAGAATTAAAACATAGACTAACTTTTATGGTAGTTGGACCTCCTACGCCAGTGGCGCCAACTGGTGGGACATAATAATATGATAGCCTTACATATTGAGATTCTAAACATTTTATTTATCTCACTAATGTTGTCACATTCGGATTACTTACTGTATGATATTTATCAATAATCATAAACATGAAAACTGTGTAAATTGTCTTACATCCGAATCACAGGACACATAATATCCTTATTTAGATACATATTAGCTTCTCCTTATAAAAAAAATATTTTGTCAAAAAGTAAATATACTTACAAATTGGTCGAATTACATTTTTATAACCCTACCAAAAAAAATACATTTCATTTATCGTTATAATAACAAGTGTCTACTAATAACAAATAATACTTATAAATAAATACCTAGTGACAGTGGATAATGTAACAGTTCGTTTAAATATGTTACAGGCGATTTTGTAACATTACAAAATCCCGCGAATATCTATGTAGAGCGTCACTTAAATGTCAATATATCTTAATGTTTAATGCTCAACGCGTTAAAAGTGCCGGCTGCGGTACAAGGTGCGGTTTCGAGCGGATTTTATTATAATAATAGCTAATGCCCGCGACTTCGCCCCGCCCCCGCCGCAAAAAATGTAATTATTTATGACATCACATTAGAAAACTCAATAATAACAGTATTTCTCTACTAATTAATGGATGTTATTATACATATAAACCTTCCTCTGGAATCACTCTATCCATTAAAAAAAACCGCATCAAAATTCGTTGGGTAATTTTAAAGATCTAAGCATACATAGGGACATAGGGACCGACAGCGGAAAGCGACTTTGTTTTATACTATGTAGTGAAGCTCGTAGACACTAAGTTTAGGTGTATCATTGAGCTTCGGGATATACCCAAAGATTCTTTAACGACGTGATATGATTGTATATTAAGAAGGATTTTTGGAAGTATCTCTCCTATGTGAAAGTGGCGGTTGAAATAATTTTAGTGTAATTAATTTATAACGTTAATATTAACATCCAGAAAATTGGTCGCCCAAAGCAGAATATTTTTTTATTATTATCATTATTATACCATCACGCCAGGTCCCTAACGGGGTAGGCAGAAAGCATCGAGTGTCAAATATCTCTGTCCTTACAAACCTGGCGTGCTTATGTATGTTGTTGGCTATAGATCAGGTAATTTGTAATCCTCAACGTTCGTACTTTCCACCGGAGCCGCGTCAGTGTGGTAACGTGGTAAGTGGCCGCCGAGCGGTCCGCGCAACACTTGGAACTAGGGATGGACAAATGGTAAAAGTATATCGATATTTTCACACCGAGGCGTGCGATTTACGAAAAATAACGCACGCTCTGGTTTATATTGGCTAAGATCAAAGTGTAGTATATTAATTTGAACAAATATCTCATTTGATTTTTAAAAAATAACATCCAATATCGATATATCGAGATTAAAATTATAACCATATCTATCAATTATTTTCTATAAAATATCGATATTTTGATATATCGACATCTTTTTCCTTCCTTACTTGTAACCGGACAACTAACGCTTTAGACATTTTGTAATGAGGCTTTCCCGCATTGATTCTTGGGTTTTTTTGTAAATAACAGAATCGGGTCAAGTACTGCTATGTTTGACCGTTTCGATACATGCTCGTAGATTGTTAAACAGTAGTTAATTGGTTTCAGGATAAAAAATTGATTGGTATTTGCACGAGTAAGTTCAATATAAAATTGTTTATTAACATAAGCATGCATTTTGAGGTTTTTAAGCCCTTTCACTGCTTCATTGCCGGACTCTGGTTTCCTCTTAATGCGACGATTTAAGCCGCGTCTACCACACTGGCCAAGTGCGGATTAGTAAACTTAAGACTCTTACAACAGTAATCCATCCTAGCATAACAGTAATCCATGATGGATTACTCCCTTAAAAATTTCAGTCCCGTTACTGTCTTAGTCCATATATGTAGTTTATAACCTATCAAATTCTAACACAAACTTTCGTAAACTGTAGTAAGACCATAACACCTTAATTTTGCAAAATACTGTTCAATTCTTATTCAAAATTCAATTAAATATCGTGTTTCTTTGAAGACTAAATGTAATTTTAATATACAAAGTAACTTATTTTAAGCCTGTCAACATCTTTCATTCGACAATTGATGGATTAGCGTGTTTTACATACGATAATGTTGCTGTTGCGAATTATTTTACAATACAACATAAAAATAAATTATGTTCGTGTTGTATGTAAGCTTATAAACGTTATCGGCATCATTACGTGTTATTATAAATGTTTAATTAACTACTATTGAGTAATGGAGTACATTTATGTCGTGAGTTGGGTAATAAATTGTTGCGCGTGCATTTTTGGTCGTACTATGCATTTTATTGGATGGATAGTAGGTAGAGGGAACGGGTTGCAATAATTTGGGAACCGGTGACTCCAAAAAACAAGGCAGACTATTTCATGCCTTATACTGTTGCCGACATCGCTGTAAAGGTTTTTAGTAAAAAATACGTCTGAGGTTACGGATATATTGTTTTTTTTTCCAACAATAGTGTCCGTTAAAATTAACGGAAACTTTGTTAATATGTCAAAAAAATATCTTCAATCGTTGTACAGTTTTTCAAAAACTAAATATTTAAATCCATGCATTATCCTTGTTCCAGAAATGTGGCGCCATGTCTAAATTATAAAACCCAGAGAAAAGAAAACAGGGCCAATGTTTCTCCACACCATACGAAGGTGAGTGAGTGTTACAACAAGACAATATGATCAGATACTGCTACAGATAACTAATTTTAAGACCAAAACATTAGCAGAGACAATAAAAAGTTAATTTGATTAAATGTAAAATTTACTTCTAACAATTCGCGTGTGTAGCTTGGATACACTCTAATTATGCTTTACAATATACAATCCCACTTGCTGGAAACGTAAGAGATTCTCAAAAGTGTAATGTCAGGCAAACCGCACCTGATCACCGTAGCAGAGTAATTACCTAGTCATTCTAAGAACACGTATAAAACATTCGAACATTGAAAAGGTTCATGAAGTGGACGGAAAATAGTACGTTGCAATCGCGAATTGTCAGAAGATAATTTTGTATTCGATAACAATTGTATCCGTCCAAAAACCGCACGATATTATTAATATACTATTATGTATTACATGTGTCCCATAATACGTTTGTCAAGAATCAGTCCTCAATGGTTAGGCTCCCAAAATACTATAAATACATTCGCCTAACCGGTATGCATCATCAATCATTTTGTTAAAGTAGAAAAACGTGCTTCATGTGCGGTTTGTGTAAATTTGTTCGTGTCCGTCTGTTGTTTAGGAAATTCGTAAAAAAATCATTACTTGTTTCATTGAAACCTGTTGATCTTAAAATATTTGTATTCTCCATGACCATGCCTGATGGCGACAAAACGCCAATACCAGTAATCTGCTACTTTTATAATCAAGAAGAAATAGACATATTCTAGGCAAGCGTACCACAGTCAAATTACTGAAATCTACAATAATAAATTTAATTCGGACTAACGAACAAAATGATTGATTATACATGCTTTTATATGAACTTAGAAGTAGACAGCATTAACAGTAGCGATAAGAAATCTTACGTTAATACCAATAAAACACTGTCGTTAGCCGAACTAAACATTAAAACACATGATACAGTCGGCAAAACTGTCCACAGATAAACATATCGATGTTACTGATACAGAATACGTTGTAACCGATACCGACCGAGGTACCAGTGACCGGGTACCTCTGTACCCAATGACTGATGAAACTGGTATCAAGGCAGACAACGCCGATGGCGATGAGGTAGCCAAGACCGAAACAAATAAAAACGATAACGATACCGAAACGAAGGAACCGAAAGAAGGCAAACAGAGATCGGTCTCCTTCAATAGAGACGTACACGTGAAAAGATTTGGTGAGTCAGAGAACATTTTGGGGGTAGTCTGTCTTTGGTACCGCGGCACATACCTTCACATAGTAAACGAACAGAAATCAGACAACACATTAATTTGCATTTAAATTGTTAAATAAATATAATGTATTGTAATCTTCGCCATTAATCTTTATCGCTAACTATACTCCTTTGAATATATTTGATTACAGTTAGTGTTATATCTGAAACAGTAACAAGCAGTCGTATTATAGACACAAATCGTTTCATCTAAACCACCTTGATCTGTCTTGAGTGATTATGATACACGACTCATACGGACGGTCAGAATTATGACTACATTAAACGTATATAATTTAATAATAATGGAAGAAATGTCTTCGAAATTTTAACAATTACGACGATGAAAATACTTGGGGCCAATAATTATGGTAAATTTGATGATAAGGGTGACGCTAATGAAACTAAAAATATTGGAATACTTAGGGAAAAGTTAGCATTACAGAACATTTTGAATGCAAATTAGTGCAAAGTTATCAATAATGTACTCCATCATCAATAATGTAGTGGAAATAATAAATAATTCAAAGCGATAAGATCAAGTAAATCGTATGTGAAGGGAGTGTCGCATAACCCACTAATTTTCACGTAACTGCAATTTTGAAACAGATTGAAAAAAAACAATTAATGTGTAGAATTGAAAGGCTGACAAAATAGCAAGTGTTAACAATAATGATCTATTAATCATCTTGACTAACGAAAAATGCGAATGACTAATTCTAACAAATGACAAATCTCTTGTAGATATACATAGATGTAGCGTATAACAATACACTTGTATATAACTTTCATTTATCATTGTTAATGTACGCTTTAATTATACATGTTCGTTAGCGTGTCCTTGAAACTACAAAGATTTCTTGCAAGACGTACGTTTTCTTGAAAGGAATGAAAAATTTCATGAAATGGTCAAATTCTTTAGATACATATCATCTTAACATATGAAGTGAACTCGATGTAGTTCTGGTCATGACTGTTTTTTCGATATTACGTTGTTATTACGTAAACTACGACGAAACGATGTTTTGATTGCGTAAATTAAGAACTTGCAGAGCACATAGAATCGTTATAAAAATTCAAAGCTTCGCAAAATGAGTGCACAAAATTTAATTGGATATACTCAGTTTTTGCTTTATGCGGAGAAAAATGGTTCTAAAATCCGAGAATCTTGGTCCCGAACGTGACTTAATTCACTGGAAGAGTTTGTGCTCGTTTCAAACTTCAGTCTATCAATGTTCCCCGTCAATGAAAAAACACTTTGTTTATTATGCAAAGGTTCTTAACATATAAATTGGACGATTACATTTTTATCAATCTCACTTGGGTAAGATCTACGATCATCTGTATTTCAATTTGTCGATCTGTACGTCTGATTGGTATCAACGCTGACTCCAAATCTCGAGCATCAAATTAAGAAGAAATAGATCAGAATTTAGCAAACACGAAATATAGTGGATGATGCATTGTAAAATGAATTGAGACCCAAAACAGTAGATATCAATCAGGGTCAAGATAATCACGAAGCCAGTGACGTGGCAATAGCTGTAAAGCAGACGAAAAAAAGCAGTACCGTAAACGCCGATTTGCCAGCAATCGCATCCACGCCTGTGTCTGATTGTGAAATCGATTCTTTAAAAGCTATTGTTATGCAAATATTGATTGGTGGTATGCGAATTTAATTGGCAGCGCAAACGTGCATAACATGATTCAAGATTGCGTGCGTATCGCAGCCAAAATCTTGAGCTCGCGACCTGTATCTTCTTTACTGTTTACCTGCCAATTGCATGTTTGCTGAACATTCAGCATCTTAATTTAATTCAAATGAAATTTAACAAACATTTTAGGTGTGTCTGAATCAAAGTCGGGATTGAATTTAATGTGTGTTACAAGTGTTTTAATAAAATGCTATCCACTACCATGTCTGAGCTGGAAATGTCTGTTTTTTGCCTAGGTGTTAAATTATCTATGTAAATATACATATATCAGATATATTTATATACAATTTTAAAGTATATGTCAGTTGTCTCTAGATGTTTATTATTATTATTCGATTGTCACTTCTTCATATTGATTCTTTGATTTAAGCTTGTAAAGTAAAAAAATATAAAAACTACCTTATTTTAATTCAGTTCTGGATAGAGTCAGGAATGCGAAATTTGGTCATAAATTGGCATAACTTTACCGAGTTTTTCGGCTGCGCTCGGTTAAGTGGCCATCGTTAGCAAGATACCTTATATAAAACTCGTCCCTTACAACAGGGTTCTCGGATTCTGAATATATTTTAGGCAGTGCGATAACATCTTCTTGTTTCAAGGTCGATTTTAGGTGTACTTTTATTGCTAATTTGTTAGATGGTGGCAGAGTGTTTTCTACCCTTTCCATTCTCGTAGCAGACGTATGTAACAATGAAACGGTACATAGTTAATGAGATGATATAATTAAAAATACTTACTGAGAAATTTTTAATTTTTATAACATATCTTTGCCTGGAAGTATACCTGAAATACTTCCCGTAATAACGTTTATTGATCTCAAAGTTATTATTACTCCTCGAATTCTCTGTAACGTATTACATCGGTTATGCTCAAACCAACCCGAATTGTATAACATCTATCTTTGTTACACTCAGAATCTATGAACATAATAATGACTCACTCAGTTAAACTTTTACAGTTTGTTTTTTTAAAAAAAGGGACTAAGAACTCTATAAAAACCTCCAATGCATTGCCCGCTCTGGTGTTGCATATATCCATAGGCGACGGTGACCACTTGCCATCGGGTGGCCCGTCTGCCTAGGTGAAAAAACCGCCAAAAATCCCCAAAACAAGTTCTGGAATTCTACGAATATTTCGACTGTTACAAGTTAATAGACCGATGTCAAGGTCGAGATGAAAGAGGCTGCCTTTGGTCGCGCTTACGTAAGGCGTGGAAATAATTGGCTCAGTTCAGTTACGCTTTGTTACTTCACTTGAACATTCATCATTTATGTTAACAGAATTCACAAGGAGTCTTTTGTTTTAACGCCTGTACGTTTTTATTGTAGGCAATGTTATATGCTTTAATAATAATAATAATAATAATAATAATCTTTATTTCAGACAAAGTCCATATATGTGTTAGTACAAAAGATGCTTAA
>DWDX01004076.1:0-12180 GCA_018245675.1 Agara michaeli
ACTGGTGAAATGTGGGGGTGTACTACACTCCTCTGCCTACCCCTTAGGGGATTACAGGCGTGATGTTACGTATTTTAGATTCATGAGAATATACTGAGGGTTCCAAATTTGTAATCAATCTATTCATAACTTCTATAATTGTTACTAGTGCATTTTATTTCCACTCGCCGCTCGTTTCTCGTTCGTGGTGAAACATGTTGTCCGTATATATTGGGAGCCTATAAAAGCTAAGCGTTCAATTATAGGAAGCGAGGTGACATTTTTAACACTAACCTTTGAGATAACAATAAAGATAACCTTCCCGTTAAAAGTAAGGTTTATGAAAAAAAAAACAATCATTCTTTTTTGACAGATAGCATTTTTTTCACTACAATTAAAAATTGAACCACAAAAAACCTTTGTACCCAATTTGCTCAAAGTATTTAAAAAAAATGTTGTATTTTAAAAATGTCATTTCGTTTTCTTTAGAAAATTACATCTGAAACGATTTGAGGCAGCTCGTGAACCGTAAACGCACATGATTTGACCAAAAAAAAAACTTACATGTGACGGATTGATGTAATATATAATATGTATATTTTTTCCAAATTACAAAAAGACCTTTCAATAAGAGCATACCTCCTTGAGTCGTCTCAGTAATTAGCTAGCGTTATATAGTATTAGTAATAGTGTATAATGTTAGGATGTCAAAAAATATTTTTATAATGATTTAGTTCAGGTAATGAAGACACCGTAAGATAACTAAAGTGTGGCAGATAGAAACAGTTAGGTTACTAAGCGTTCCATATCCGTAAGGGATGAACCTTAAGCGCATAACAGCTGGCTATACTGATATGAATTAAAACCGCTTATCATATTGTACCTAATAAAAAAATACACATTGCGGTACATTGAAGATTATACGCCCTCCGCCCTCGAAGGACAAAATGCGTGTTCAGTATGAAGAAACGCTACATCGGAGCCGTTTATTTACAGATTCATTAATTGTAATTTCATTTACGCCTAAGCGCGCTTATAATACCGCACGCCCGTATTAAAACCGAGACAATTCAATGCAAAATTTAGAACGTTTAGAGTTGTAATTGAATGTATTCAGATACTTATTTCGTATCATACAAAACAACCAACATAAAGCAAAAAAATTGAAATATTTACCAAATGACTAATGAATTGCTTCAACAGCGCTTTTTTTTATGAACACGTGACGGCATTTCGCTACCCCTTTCCCGTCCTCGTTTCTCTCTCCCCCCCCCCCACATTGACCATTTCCTTCTCCTTCTCCCTTGCCTTCTCCATCTCCCCCTCTCTTTCCACGTTCAAACATGTTCATTGTGAATAGAGAATATTTTTTTGGTTGAGTTGTCGTAATTTTCATACGGGTGTGTTTTTAACACATGAGACATTGTAACAGTTAGGTCACTCCGCTGCGTGCTAGACCAATAAATAACTTTGGTGCTAACTGTCTTGTGGACTGAGCGAATTGCTATACATTTGTTTGGGAAGCTAACATAATAGGCTTGTTAACAACACCTTTTCCACACAAGCGTCCGTTCTCATAAGACTTGATCGAATTACATAAGTTGAAGTACTCTTTTTAAAAAATCCTCTCTCCGTTTCGACCAAGATATTTTCAATTCTCTCGTCAATTTGATGTACACTTGTGTGGAAAAGGACTATTGTAATATAAGGTTTTTTTAAAAAAATAATAAACATGCTACATACTAACTTTGTCTAATTGTGGTTGTGTCATAGATACATGACCGTCTTCATTCAATAATACACTCGGATGTTTACGAAAATACATAATTTTTTATTTGTCCGAAATGCTCTAGTGTTTAAGAATACTTTGAATACATTAAGACAAACTTTGTCTTTGTCTAATCTTGCGTGTTTTGGAATGAAGACAGCCATGATTGTGATTTAAAACAAATTATTGAAATGTTAATTTTGAATATTTTCATTGGGGTTTTCTTACATCGCATACATATTTAACAATATATATATAATATACACATTCCATGCACAATTAACAGATCTGCCACGATTTTAATACATCTCATTTTAAAGTTATTTTTGTATATTTTTATTGGGGATTTAGAATATATGATTTTCGCAGTACGCTACACAATGATTATAGTATATTTTGTAACAAATAGCTAGTAAGATAGCTCGCCTGTACTAACTCATTAAAATCCATTCTAGTTTTCGAAAAAAGTACAATCATTGCTTAATAATATTTCCACATTACATAATAATATTTTATTTAAAAATTCCTGGGTCTTGTTTAACTGACAGTTATCTATAAAGCACAGACAGAGCGTAATTGGACACAATGCGTGAAGGGGACATATTATTATATTGATATCAAAATTAATTGTTTAAGTTAAATGATGTTTTTTATATTTTTTTCTCTTCAATTCAGCTATACCATTTTTATCCGAATACGCTAATGCACTTCCATTGCATAGAATCTTCGGTAATTGCTCAATATTTTACATTATGCATGTCATAAGCATTTTGTCGCTTAACATCTTTAATGGTCGCTCTCACCGCGACGAGCGCCTTGAGCTTTTTGCAAGCTTCCTCGAGCTTATGTATACAATCAGAATAACGGCTGAATTCTCATCGTCCAATCACATGTCTACCGCGCGTCTCTTTCTCTTCACTATCTATCTCTGTCTACGGAGCTCTGAATCGCCCGTGTAATAATATTGATTGACTCGAAATTTAAATATAAAATTAATAGGCAGGCAAGCCTTGTGTAGTGTAGTATCATTGAAAAATGTCAGTCGGCATGACAACTCGTTTTTTACCAACATAGCGGTACACAGATACGAATATCCTTACAACATGTAAGAAACGGGCACTGTTCCGCAGGAAAACCGATTGAAATACTAGAAAAACTGTGACAAAACCGAAAACCGTTTATTCGCAAGCGAAATCTCCAACTGACTACAACGATTCACAATAAAAATGTGCATATACCGTACGATTAGTGATCACAGCGGTGGCCAAGAGATGGCGTTACATGTATCAAATATAATCAATAGTTGAGACTTAATAACTAACAAAAATATTATCATAAATCATAAAATATTTTACGATCATTCTGTCGCTTACACCTTTATTTAGACGCATAATTCCGATACGAATTAACAGTGACTAAGTGTTTCCATCGTATACGGTCCTTATAAACGAAATAAATAAATCTCTGTAAGGTTTTTATTGTTTTTTTTTTAACGCATTTAAATTATTTTTCAATATATTGTACTACAATTTGGCTTAGTTACAGGTGAAACCGTGTTAATTGCCCCGCGATTGGATATTAGTAAATAAAAACAAATCAATAAATCACATTTTTCTTTGTCATCTGTAGTTTTAGGCTTCGTGCTTTGTTTGCCATACCGCGTAGATTTTTGTTAACTATCACTAATGCATGATGGAGCTTTTCCAGTTGTTAGCGAATGCTAAATGTGCTGCTATGCAGCGTATTTGCAGCGGCTTTAGTTTATAATAGCATCGGTGCTTGAGTTATTAAAATTTGTTACTCAAACTTTTTTCTTAATACGAGGACGAAATTTTTTCAAGCTAACATTTTTGTATGGATAGTGACACATTTAGCGGCCAAAAATAAACAGCTGGTACAACTCTTCGTGAATTAATCTGAAAATATATAACATTCAGATGATTTGGATGTGAATTTTGTCGCAACAAAAAAAAAACTATATTGTTTTAAATGTTACATTATTATCTTATATCTAATGCTAAATGATTTGATTAGTATCATGAGCGGTTTTAAGAGGCTTCAATATATGTGCTGTGGTTGGAATTAAAAATGGGAGCCCGGTACGAGTAACATTCGTCCGGCACAGTACCTTTATCTACCAAAATAGACAGTAGAAACAGGAGTAGAAAAGTAAGATATTATCTCCAAGCGGCAACGCATGACCCTACCCACTTTAATAAAATGATTTAACATAAAATTTGCTAAGAAAAAAAAAACAAAAATAAATTTAGACCAAATTTATTAAAATAAATTTTTGAACAAATTTTATTTCAAATAGTAGCTCGGTCAAAATTTATTTACGTACTGGCTTTTGCCCGCGACTTCATCCCGCGCATATATTATTATACAAATGTTATTATACATATAAACCTTCCTCTTGAATCACTCGATCTATTAAAAAAAAAACCTAATCAAAATCCTCTTGCGTAGTTTTAAAGATTTAAGCATACATAGGGATAGAGAAAGCGACTTTGTTTTATACCATGTAGTGATGAAGTGTAACACAACACAACGGATTGGGGAAAATTCGACTTTTTATAACCTTTGGAGCGGTATTTTCCTTTTAAAATGGAAGTTTCACTTTTATTGAATGCATCTCAGCATACTGAGCTTGCCATACTTACTGAGTTGCCATAGCAATCGAAAGGATTCTTCGTTAGCCGTTGCAAAGCCGCTCCTGATATCTGAACTATCACAGTATTGTACGCATTAAAAGATAAAATGCGTGCGTACAAAGTACACGTGTCAGAAGTGAAACTTCTTTGGCAAACTAATTTTTAAATTCTCAAATGACGATTGGCAAATTAGAATGCTACGTGTTATTTGTGAATATTAAAAATTCCTAACCTTCAAACGAATTTCTTTCCTTTCTCTCACTCTCTCTCTCAATCGCCCTCTCCCTCTTGGACAAAAACGTCCCACTTTTCACGTGTCGTTTCGTCTGAAAGAGTTTTACCCTCAAGCGCATAAAGAAGTTTCACTTCAAAAAAATGTAGTGTAGGCATATGTCTGTGTGTTTTGTGATGTGTCTGACTGCAACGCCTCGGTGTCGTCCACTCTAATGCGGGTACAGAGACTTGATCCGGACACTCTGGTTCCACAAACCATTGGCATTATGTCGTAATTATTGCGTAACTAAGCGGAATGTGACGCGCAAAATTTCGCAATTGTCCCCATTGCTAGCGGCTGGAAGTAGCTGGATTTAACAACGAGGTCTTACACAACGTGCTAGTATATTTAAAAAAAAACCCTCAATTTTCTGCATGTGTATCTTTTGTATGTTTTTTTAATCGTTCTAGTATTAAATAAGAAAGAAAATAAAACAAAAATCAGTTTATTCGCGAGCTTTCTTTATAAATAAAAGGTTATGTTGTTATCCAGCTACGTCAACACGTGCTATGCGGTAATTGCTCCGTGGAGTAATGTGTACCCAGCATTACTGGCTTGTAGACCCCCCTCCTCTCTTCTACAATGTCGCTCTGAGAGAGTTGTGCTTCCCGAGACTGTTACTTAAAATCGAGGGTAGCCTTTTTTTACATATTTTAATATCATATAGATCCTATTTGTTTCTTAATTTTTTTTCGTGATACCCTTACCCTCGAAAATTTGGTTTTATTATTTGTTCACTGTTTCTGTAGAGACAACACCACTAGTTGTTTCCGGCGACTTTGATCGCCCAAACAATTGCCACGGTGAAAGTTTGATGAGCCCGTATAAAAATTAAAATACATACAGAGTCTCAGGGTTCCAGTTATATCCAAAACAAATTTTAGCTAATAATAAAATCAGTAATTTTTACATAAAAACACAACAGACGGACAGACAGAGTGAGATCATTATAAATATGGATAATATGTCGTATCCATAGCATATGTAATTTTGGATTTTTTTAAAAATGAATACTTGCGTTCATTTGTGAACAATCAGACAATATTTAGCTTTATATTGGTTTTGTCGGAAGACTTGCCTGAAGCGTACTGGCTCTTCCAGAAGGACTGCACCTTGGGAAATGGAGGTAACGGAAGCCGGCGAGAGACGACTACTGCAGATGAACGAAGAATTGAGAGTGCTCCAAATCCAGCGGTCGACAATTATGACTTTTAGTGTAACAGGAATAAAGCTTAATATTGTTTGATTTTATCAATTGGAAAGCACACCTCTCTCGTTCGTTTCAATGTGAACCGCTTGCGTCGTAGTTATCATTTGAATTATGACAATTTATGGACTGAGCGGTTGTTGAATGCAATCTCTAATGCCCGGGAAAAATTTCTTCATTATTTTTTTCAGTTTCGATATCTATTATTCAGTATTGGAGATCAATTGTATAATCGATTTGCAATATTTTTTTTGAAATTGGAACTGATTAAATCGATATTCGTCGAGGGTATTCGGACATTTTCCGTTTTAACCGTTGAACGACAGCGCCCGCGCGCTTTGCGAGCAGTGACATCTGTCACTCGCCTCGGTACTACGGTGGTATTCGAGGTGGGGGTTATTATGGCGTTACTATTTGTCGCGTCCAGCGAAATGACGCTTTTAATCAAATGGGAAGCTTAAACCTCACAGTATGGCGAGACATGTTTCCCTGTGTCGAGGCAAATTAAACTAAACTGCCAGTACTCTCCCGGGCACATCGACATAGTATCCATCAATTGCTCAGTCCGTAACTGAAACGCGTTCCCGTAATAAAGCATCCGAAACGCACATTTCAGAGACCGCGGAGTTTGATCGCAATCTTAAATATATCGATAACAATATGACGCACGAGCTGGAAGCGTCACTCAAGAAAATTATCAGCGGGATATACGAAGACAAGTACGGTGAGATTGTTGTTCTTTTTTTTTTTAATAAACACAGATCATTAATAATAATAATAGGGAATGAGACTATTCCATTCACAGGTGTCTGTTGCCAAATTTGGCAATTAAATGCTTGTACTATATTAATCGGACAGCTGATAAACATACATACACATTCTGTGTATACATAATGCTTGTAGACTCGACATACTTCGTCTACATTCATCGCAGGTTTCAGTATCTTCTGACTTCTTCTCAAGCCAGTGTCCGTCTCATTTGCTCTATCTTGGAATGTCTTAAAGAAACGAATAAGTCTTGGCACCGCGGCATCATATATATAAACAGTTTTATTGACGTGTAGATGGTGCGTGTTGTTGTTTCAGGACATTGTGCGAAGGACAAGAAAGGTGACGACGAAAACAGCATATATAACAAGCGAAAATCCATCAGGGAGAGAGCCATGAAACAAGATGTGAACCCGGTGAGGCATCTGATGGACCTTCAAGACAGGTATACTGATTAATTTCATTATCACTCTCTTAGAATCTATCAAATGTTGTCTAAATCTATTCAACAGTAGAAATTGTGTTGGTGTTATAATTATATAGATGGAAAGTGGATTTGGAAGTCGCGGGCTTGATATCTGTCAAAGACTGGTCTGGCAATATACGATAATCGGACCATAATTAAAGTGTACTAAAATTAATGGCTGATGAAACCGTTTCAAATATTTCATTCTATAGGGTAGGTAGTTGTGCCTAAAAGCAAAGCCTTGTCAAAATCGAGCCGATTACAGGAAAAGCAGCGCCGGGAGCGAAGACAGTCCCGAAAAGGAGCCGCCCAAAGTCAAACCCGCGAAGGTGTCGAGGAAGAGGAAAATTAAAACCGAGATGACCTCTAAACTATCGAACACGGACAAGAAACGAAGGATTCCCATAAGTCCACGAGCGATAAAACTAAGCCGCGTCTACAGCGATTCGGATGATGTGGACAGCACGAGTTCGGAGAGCGACGATTCAGATACTAATGCTAATGAAGAAAACAATACGACCGATGCCAGTCGCCCTCAGATCGGCGTCTCTAAGAAGACAAAAGCGGCGTGCGTTGCGGAGGACACAAACAAAGATACAAACAATCAGGAACAGGATGAAGCGTGCGAGGAACAGGTGCTGGATATCGAAGTGGGCACGCTGCCAGTGCTGATACGACAGGAGGACGAAGGCCAAACGTTCCAACTCGAGATCATCGACACGGTCGTGGAAAAGCCGGAGAAACCGATGAGGCCACCGATAATTCAAACGTACAAAAAGAAAAATTCCGCCTTGAAGATCAGCACGATGCCGAGTTTGAGCATCACGAAAGTCAACCCAACAGATCCGCCAGAAGACAAACGAACGCCGAGCACGTCTACCGCCAACGATTTGGCCGAAATACTAGAAATCAAGAACGGAAGAGTGCAGAAGGAAGTGAAAGACGGACAGAAAAATGAAAAGGACAAAATGCCCGGTATAGGGAAACCGGAGAAGAGGACATTGAAGCGGGTTCATATACAGTCGAAGTTCAAGCGATTAGGAATGCTGCCGATAGCCAACTTCAAGTCTCCCGAAGAGCTCAATATAAAGGAAGAAAGTGATCAAGTAGAGGACGCTGAACACGAGCCGGGAAGCAATCGAGGCCTCGCGGTAATAGAAGAATAAAAGCCAATTTATACGAGATTACTTAGTCTTAGTTATCAGCGTTCGTAGATTTTGTATTGTAGCAACAAGGCAGACGGGCCTCTGTTACACGTCTTAAAGGTAAAAGGTTAGAGTCAGTTGTCGATGCTGGCATTTTCCGATACGTATTAGGTTTGTAGGATTACCAAACCAAACCATCCAATAAAATAGAAGATAAAGGACGAGCGAGCGAGGAGCGAGCCGATGCGTGGGTGACAAGCATCGGGTGATATTAATATTCCACTAGTCCTAACACGTTGGTAAATTAAATTAGTTTTGTAGTACTGAAACGCCTTGCTTCATTACGTGCTATAACGGAGAAGGAAATTGTCGTGAGACAATGTGCTCACCGTGGATTTTTTCATAATCATAAGGTGTATGATGGCCTGGCACCCCCGACTTGACCAATGATAGTCCATGGCCTTAGACCTTTTCAATGTGAGACTCAATCCCATAGCGAGGACGTGTCAGGCCTATATAACTCAGAAAAACTCATAAAACGCACGTCGCAAGCGGAACAATGATCATCTACACTAATATTATAAAGAGGAAAACTTTTGTTTGTATATTTGTTTGTAATGAACAGGCACAAAAAGTACTGGACCGATTTTAAAAATTCTTTCACCATTCGAAAGCTACATTATCCGCGAGTAACATAGGCTATATTTTATTTTGGATTTTTACGAATTTCTACCTCCAAAGGGAATTGCGGCGATGGAAGTGGGACTAAGTCGCGGGCAAAAGATAGTTAATTATATTTCCATAACTCATACTGTTCGATACTCTCATATCTACAGCACTAATTCCACTTTCGTTCCTTCCTGATTTTATTTTCATTCCGTTTGCGCTTACATAAAATATACGATTTTTTTAAACAGTTTCAAAACATTAATACAAAGGGAGAAGGTTTAGGTGTTCTAATTTAAATAATAATTAATATACCTACCTCGTGAACGTACCAATGTTTGTTTCGGAAAACAAAAAGATTCCCGGTCGTTCTCGTGAATAACGTTTTGAAATGGGTTCCTCCGTGACAAGCGGCGAGCGAACAGAACGTTTTTGGAATGATAAATAACACGACCGAACGAATACCTATTCACTTGTAAAAAGTATGTCCTAAAACATGTAATAGAAAAAGTTTAACAACTTTATTTATTCACAAACAAAACGTTAGACGTACACTACATACACAATAGAACACGCAACATACGAACACAAACAGCCTTCAAATAAACTGAAAACAGCTTTTTATAGTTTACATAAATTGTACGTTGATCTGTCTAAATGTCCTGTTATAATTCGTGTAATCCTACTTTGCCTGTATTTTATATCCCCTCGTTCTGTGTAAGAAATTTAACGTATTTCTGTCGGATTGTTAAAAATTTTAAATTAAATGTATGGTCCACTTTTTTGCCTTCGCTATGAGGGCGGGTAGTATTGTTTAAACATAACAATGTGTTTTCATATATCTCTCTCTTTCTCTTCTATCAGATCTACCGAAACCAACCACAAGCCGGATCGTTTCAATCCTGGGTCTCTTCGAGCTATCAGTTGGGGATTCCCCCCGAGCTGACGGCGCTTCGGAGTTGGCTGCGGCTCGGCTGGCTGTCCACCACGTGAACCAGCGCACCCTGCTGCCAGGGTACAAGTTGCACCTGATTACGAATGACACTAAGGTATGGATATACCATGGTTTAAAAGTACTGAAAATATAAAGAACTAAATTAGTATTAACTACCACAAAGTCAGTATAAGTAACCGCAGGTTGAAAAGCGTTCGATAACAAATATTACAGTTCCTAAAAGTAGTCGGGAATCTTCAGGAGAAGTGCCACCAATAGTGCTTAAGGCCATTTTAAACAATGGGAGGGAAACCTTATATAGGTACCGCGGTGCCATCGAAGATACACCGGGTTATGTGAGAATTTACTCACTAAAACTCTCGCTGGCTCTCCTCGGCGCTATTGGTAGGACTCTGGAGTGTCCAAGGGAATGCACTCGTGTTCTTAGCCTCATTTAAGAAAAGACGATGCTCATCCCAAGCCGACGTTCACTATTGTCCTACTCGGGTTCGTTGATTTGAGTTTGAGCCTCCATCCGAATCGCCCACAATTCGGTATTCTGGTTCCGAGCTACATGAACAAGGCCATTTTATGCCTAAGTAGTACCTACCAGTAATTCAGCACGGAACTTTGTTAATTTTAATCGTTTACCAAATTGAATTTTGTCACAGTGCGATCCAGGCGTGGGCGTTGACCGCTTCTTCCACGCGCTGTACACCGAACGCGAGTCCAGAATGGTCATGTTGCTGGGTACCGCCTGTTCCGAGGTCACTGAGAGCATCGCCAAGATTGTGCCGTACTGGAATATCGTCCAGGTAACTGCTTTCTTTAAATTCTCTCGTGACTTCACAGTTCGTACTACGCTCTAATGTCCAACATCTCACTATTACACTTGTCTGTCTGGAATACAAAACATTCGGGTAATATTACCACCATTGGTTTTACCGCCAATAGAAATTTCATTGCTATTGACATTATGACTATAAACTGAACAACGCTAAAGCGGAATCCTCGCGATTAACGATCAAAGATTGTTCGGTGGCGGTGAAACTTTTTATGCGGCATTCGTTAAAAGTTGTAGTTGTAAGTTGCCGTAATTACTGTTCCGACATTGTTCTCAACTGGAACAAAGGAACAAACAAGAGCATAGCTAACTTGACGGACTTGAAGAATTCCGCCCTTTGTCCGATAATAATATACCGTGAACTTCCCTAAGGCCGTGGAGCAATTAACTAACACTTTGACTTAAGGGATGATGGAAAGCGGAAATGATTGAGGTCGACGGTCACTGCAATCTGTAAAGTTAAATGCATCAACGCATAAAATACTGCATTAATGGTTGATTTTAATTTCAAAATCTGATCCCTTACTACTTAGCCAATGCCTAAAAACACATACATGATTTTCTTAACACGAGATAAATATTTTTACACCAAAACGCAAAACAAATACAAATGGTTTTCACACAAATATATATTCTGGACGGATCTATCCGGACTCACAAGTCTAACACGCCAGTCTAAATCAATAGCATTTCCGAAATTGCCTCTCGGTTTTTTGACTAAAATCAAAGTTAAGAAAGATACAAGAAAACAATTCACTCGATCAACTTCGTAATTCTGTAATTAATAGAAACGCTTATATCAATTCTGAACATGACAATCTATTTATCGCAATAATGATACCGCCCAATATTAATCAACGATTGTTCCAAAAATCGTAGTGCAATTTACAGTTGCGTCACCCACAGCGGTGTCACATTCCGATGACCCGGTTTTGTCAACCTCGTGACATCATTTCAGTTACAATCAAAATCAGTTCAGACAACAATGATTGGGTTCTATTGTTAATCAGATTTTGTTCATTTCTGTGGATGTCTTGTTCGATTGAATGTTAATGTAAATGATTAAGTTAAAGTAGCGACGTGATTGCTCAGTTGTTTAGACTGCAGCCCCAGGTCCAGAGTTCAAATGGTGGTACACCTTTATGACTTACAATGAAGCCCGTTTTTAATATTATATGTCAGGAATTTGATATACCAGTTAAGGCATTATGCTTAAACTATCCAAAAAAGACACCACATCTGGTGTCCTTATCTCTAATAGTTGTACTGGGCGGTAATAATAAATATACAGCAACGAATCTGTAAGGCCTTTTCATTGTCATCATCACCTGCCTGTATTAGTCCACTGCTGGGCATAAACCACTTCTTTTTTTTCTTTTTTTTCCACCCTATTGTTGGTCCACTGCTGGACCGGGTCTCCTCTCATAGTGAGAGGGATTTAGGCCATAGTCTACCACGCTGGCCGAGTGCGGATT
>DWDX01004077.1:0-12179 GCA_018245675.1 Agara michaeli
GACTATGGCCTAAATCCCTCTCACCATGAGAGGAGACCCGGTCCAGCAGTGGACCAACAAAAGGGTAGAAAAAAAAATGTAAGACAATTGTTAAGGTTAAAAAACTATTTCTTTTCCCACGTTTACTAACAGGTCGATACATTTACTCCGTCTTTTTTCTCAACTTTGAAATAAAAATCTGATCTCGCTGCTCCCAAAATGCCTCAAAAGCCGCCATGACTTCGTTATTATCTTCAAATTTTCCGCCCCTGAACCGATCTGAGGTATGAAAATATACAGAAATCACTGGAGACTTCAAGCCATTCGAAGCCTACTTCTTTAGTAGCAGTCATCGCAATCACTGCAAATAGGGAACTAATAACTTATACGTTAAAAAGATATTTAACTAAATTTATTGTATAACCTCATGGAGTCATTTTCTCTGATTGGTGCCTAATAATTAACATAACTGGGGACAATTACACAAACGGCTATTATTAAATGCTTATGTTATGGTACGGCACATAAAGATACATATATACATACAATATAATACTTATATAGCGATTTTTAATACGATCAGACACAACAAACAAATGTGCTCATGACACAAATGTTCGTTCTTTGTGCGATTTGAACCCAAGACCTCCCGTTTTTAATAATAATAATAATAATAATCTTTATTTCAGACAAAGTCCATATATGTGTTAGTACAAAAGATGCTTAACCTGTGTTAGTAATATACAAAGGAACTAAAACAATTAAGAAAAAATTAGTTACAAATAAATTTTAAAACAAACCACTAACCTAAACTAGACTAAATGAAATTGAACAATAATACTCTAAATAAAAATAAAATAAAAATAAAAGTAGTAATAATAAACAAGCAAAAAATATAATAAAAAACTGCCATCGACTAAAAAAAAAACAACTTTTGCCTCGACCATGCGGCCAGTTGAACAAAGAAAAGAAAAGATAAATAGGTATTAAAATCTATTCAATCCCGCCATAAGTCCATCGCTCGGGGCAGCGCGAGCGACACAACCGTTCATTAAGGTGCGGGTTTCGGATAATTACGTACTGATAAAGCAAGCAAATTGTCCGCGAATTACCACCGCGTGATGAATATCATTCGCGTCCCAGAAGCGGCCGCCCGCCGGCGTCGGTGATACTTCAATCTTACGCGACTGCGAGAATCATCTATGATACTCGTAGTATTTTGAAGTGAATAATAAAAAAAATTGACTGCCTCGTTTGTGGGGCGGTTGCTAGCGCGACTGCCGACCGGGAGGTCCCGGGTTCAAATCCCGGCTTGGGTACTACTGGATTTTTCTAATTTAGAATTTGTAGTAGTGACTCGGAGTCTGGATGTGTGCCCGGTGCATGGCACTAGACTCACCGCCCATTCCATTGTGGGACTTAAACGTAACTGGTGAAATGTGGGCGTGTACTACACTCCTCTGCCTACCCCTTAAGGGGATTACAGGCGTGATGTTACGTTATAATAAAAAAACTTTATTCGCATAAATCACGATCCCGTAGGAATTTCGGAATAAAAATGAGATTATATCTTGCCGTATAACCTTCTCTATCTTCCAGTGAAAATCTCATTAAAATCGTATCAGCCGTTCCCGAGATTAGCCCGAACGAACGGAAAGAGAAACAGACGAAGATTTTAAGAAAGTCTGTTTGTGTTTTAGTATCGTGTAAATAACTATAAGCATTTGAGAAAACACAATTATTTTGAAATCACAGACAGACATTTCAATTTTATTTATATGTCTAGATACTATTTCGCAGTGCGTGCTATCTTTGCGTTCTACTTCAACGATGAATAAAAATGTATCATGTAAGAATTTTTATCAGTAAAATATCAAAATAATATTTTGGGACAATTTCTCATACAGGCATCTTATTTTCTTATTTTTCTTATTTTATTTTCTTATTCTTCTTAGATGGGGTTAGCCCCAAATTGGGCAGAACTCGTTCTCAATTGTACTCATTACACAAACATTTGTTCTGAATGGGTCTCGAATCTACAATTCGCCGCAACACACATCTTCCCTAACCACAGAACCAATGGACAAGTCAGAAACGTATCGGAACAATATCTATAGTTAACCTCAAATCAGTTGACATTATTTTTAGTAAAAAAAAAAAATCCAAAAAACTTTCATAATTCCCGTTGCAAAATCTCTTTTTGAATATAAACGCGAGTGACGCGAAGACATACGACCTTAAGGCTTTTATTGTTTTAAATTACGAGCTTTCGCGCGCCGCCCTGACCTTTTCATTATCTGCTCTTTTTCAACAATACGGCCGGTAATCGTAAACCAATACTCCACTGTTCAATCATCCTTCCATCACACCTGTAATGACACAATAAATGGGTCACAGACACCGAAACGGAAAAATGAACCTTAACGTGCATTAACAAGGTGCAAATTTGTTTTTTTTTCCTAAACTCCGATAACTTCGACTCCCATGTCTCAAAATCGCAACGATAACTTCTTATTACCCGTGTTTGCTCAAACAAACTGCTGTTAATTTCGCCATCCAACTTAACGTCTCAGCTCCGTATCGCTGTCCTTGTCCGATCTATGCTACATGACCGAGTGTGAGCGGGACACACGAAACGATACTCATAAATCGGCAATGTAAAATTTTACGATATAATCGGTGCAATCCCTCCGCGATGAGGTGAGAAATTTCGGTTATACCGATGCGAAATATTCAGGTGGTTACCGTTTCTCAGTACATCTCTCAATAAATGTGTATCATATGTTATCTTGAGAAGAGCCGGAAAAATATATTTGGAAGCGACCCTCTTAACTTCACCGTGAGATATTTATCAAGGCTTAATGTTCCGCTACCACTGAACGGGACGTGTATATAATTTTAATATGATTTATTTATTTGCATTCGTGTCGGTGATAAGGCGACTTTCTTCTTAGAAGACACGTTACGATGTCATACTTGATTTACCTATGGCGGTTCTAGGTTGAGTTGCTCGTACAGTTGTGCACGAAATAGTCTAATCCTTTTTTTAATTCATAGGCCTAAATCACACTTCAACGCTGCTTAAATGCCGACTATAAAACGAATGATATCTAAAGAAAGAACTTCAACACAGAAACTTCTTTGTACGCCTTGCATTACAGCTTAGTTTTAATTATGTTTGTTCTCAGTAAGTGATTTTTTGTAAACTCTTTATGAGAATCGATAAAGATCTTAAAACACAGAAACAATTTCAATATGACGTTTCATTTATTTTTTTAATTCTTCAAATAATATTTGCGGTATTTAGGCTTGTACGCTACCAGCTCATTGTATAGCAAGTGAAATGTTGTCTAGGTTCAGGAAGCTTGCTTAGTGTATGCGTATTCGCTGTCGTCTCCAATGATTCCAAGTTGAAGTTCGCCAGTTTCCAGCTCAAAGGAATTGGCGAAGCGGTATCATGGAATTAGCAAACGATAAAAAAGAAAAATCAATTTCACCACAAATCCAAACTGCCTACGACTATATCCAGTCTATAGAAAATTAGCAGTCGTTCAACGTGTTGCATTAATAAAATTATTTAACACGTGCGACCCTGCGCATGCGCTCGGTAGCCACATCTCAAATCCTTAGCTGGTCTGGTTACAGCATAATGCTCATTGTGTGGAATAACTCTTACTTACACGCCCGAGTAATGTACACTGCCCCTTTCACTCCAATATAATGTAATATAATAAACGCGACACTATCCTTAGTTTGAAATAGGGTTGGCAAAACTTTGTAGTTCAATAAAAGATAAAAGCGATTATAATCTGCCCTTTCGATTGTGGTTTAATAGAGATTTCATTGAGCAGGTCCAGCTGAAACGACAAATTCCTTCCTTGTTCACCATCTGAAAAGATGTTTCGATACCTTATAAAAAGGAAAAAACCTTTAAAAGTAAATTTTACATAATTTAATGTCCCTTAGCTTGACGGTCGGTTCGTTACCTATATTCCAGTGCAATAGGGCCGCGAGCGGTTCAATTGCGTAATTTTCACTTACTTTAATTAATGCAAATTTAACATAACTATATTTTATTTATATGCATCGTGTAAAAGAGAGCGTCGGTGTAAAGATGAGAAAGGGAATGCTCCGTTGGTTCGGGCATGCGGAAAGAATGGATGATGAAAGAATGACGAAGCAGATATACAATACGAGTGTCGATGCATGTAGGCGCCGAGGGAGACCTAGACTGTCCTATCTCGACCAAATAGGTCAGACACTGGCTGACGGAGGAGTCAAGAGTGGCCCAAACCGGCGTGCATGCATGCGTGAAGAGAGCGATGAATGTAGACGAGGCGCGTCAGGTTTGCAAGGACAGAGATGTTTGGCACTCGGCGCACCCTGCCTACCCCGTTAGGCACCTGGCGATGATGATTATTATTCCTCCTTTCCTATTATTTTATTTCGACCTTTTTATCGGTCCACCGCTGGACCGGGCCTTAATCTTATGAGAGGGTTTTATGCCATAGTCTACCGAGCTGACCGAGTGCGGATTGGTAGAATTCACACACCTCAGAAAGTATTATATTATATACTTTATAACATCTCCGAGGTGTGCAGGTTTCCTCATATTGTTTTCCTCCACCGTTACAGCAAGTGATGTTTGAATTTTAGTTATAAAACGCACGTAACAAGTCGAGAGGTGCGCGCCGGGATCGACGCAAAACGACGAAATAGGTCTCACACGGCGTTTGTAACAAGAAGTGTTCAAATTACAAACACCAATCGAAATTATAATGCACGAATGGTATTGGAATTGCCATGTAGAAATTCCATTGCGACTTATTGAAAACCGAAGCTGGCCAATCTGAAAGAAGAAATGAGAAGAAAATTAGATAAAAGAGCTATTCCTCAAAAGAACGCAGATGGCTAACGTTAGCGATTGCGAGATTGTAAAGCTCCGCACTTTTTTTTAACATCGGAAACAATCTGTATAAAAAATGAGATATCCACTTGAACGTGTAATTTATCACCGACTGTCCTACTTATCGATAACAACTATTGAATCACAGCGCCGATTACTTAGCGGTTTTAAATTCAATCTCTCACGCCGCTGCTCTGGGTTCAAATCGGGCCGAGCACGTGTCACTTTAAAAATTACGTGTATTTTGTAATTGTAAAATTAAACAGCTTTCGTTACTACGGCGAAGGAAACCATCAACGGAAAGCCTGCAAGCGTTCGAGTAGCTAATAATCCCTAATGTTATCGAGACCGGTCAATCCAAACCAAGTGTGCCAATGTGGTAAAAATGTGTAATCCAAATTTTTCAGCAATAACTCAACAATAGCACATGCATACAATTGCCTTATTTGGAATCAGATAGATAGCCTTGTGTGGAATTGTCCCCAGTTATTTTTATAAAAATTGAATAAATAAAAAATCACGCTTAAACAAACAATAGGCGCGTACAATGAATTGCTGCGGCCGACGCACGCCGCACGCGCGTCGCGTACACTCCTCCGAACAGGCCGCACTGGTCCGTCAACGTCTCGCAAGCAACTATCGTCGGTAATGCGTTCACGTGAAACACCGTATTAGCGCACGCCGCGCGGCCCGCAGTCTGCGTCGCGGATCTTCACGGCGGCACTCCGCTTTCACGTCTCCCTCGACCGTCATAATGCCTCTAATGTCACTTAATTTACCGTCTAGAGCCTCCTCAGGTGAATGCGGCCTACGAGAGCTGGTTTAATATAAAAATTCGCTTGCCGTTTTTTTTTCCCTCTCTCTCTCTCTTTCTCTCTCTCTCCGTCACTCGCGTAACGCGGGATTTAACGTTTATACTGTTGCCTCTTTTGAGAGTAAACGCGTAGAAGTAATGGGATTACGAGATCGGTAGTTTTGGTTTTCGCTACAGAGGGTTTAAAGGGAAATTAAATTATATAAAAGCTGAATTGAATTCAAAACAGACGTGACTGGTGTTAAAAGCGTATGTTGGTGTAGGGTACGCAGCTACCGGTGTGCTGTTGACGAAATAAAACATTAGCGGCTAGGAATTGTGTTATGATTTGGTGCAGTCATTATGTTTATTATTACTTAAGAGTGAGTATACGATATATTGCAATACACGGCCCGCCGTTCCCGAATTAGGCAGAGCCTGTGGTGTGGTGCAAAACAGCTGATATTACATATATAAGGAGAGACTCCATTAAAAGACAAGTCAAAGCGCACTATATGTCCCTCTAATCTGTACTCATTCCTAATTTCAATTTCCCTCGCTTCTCAATTATATGTCTCATGTATTATCCTTCCTCTATCTACGCTGTGATTACATACCTTTATTACTATTATACCTTCTTATACGATCACTGCCTTAAAACTGCGCTTAAAACCTTCTGATTGTTTGTAAACCATGCCCATTTTATTTCTCTTTCACACAAACTCCGTACTGTTAGGTTGTCTGGAAGAGATCGCTGTTTTTAGCGATAAGACCGCCTATTGGCCATACCTTCTTTAGTATCATATTTTATAACCTTGTATTTGTTGTGTGCAATAAAGAGTTATTGTTGTTGTTGAAATAGACATCAGGGACATAGGAAATAGACATCCAAGAACATTGCTTAATTTGGTACGGTCTTGTGTAGCAGTCGTCGGCTCTTTCCAATCGAGTGCAGTTGAGGCAGTCTTTTTCTCGACTGATCGCCCCTATAATGCTACGGGTGCATTTTCCACTTGAGACCTTATTTTGACTAAATCGTATAATGTCTGAGATATAACCTAAGAAGCTTATGTCCAAGCCGGCGCCATTTCTTATCACGTTTACCTTAATAACTAAACCGACACTAAAACGTGCAAACCGAATTGTGTACGACCGCCACGAACCCAATTGATGTGAACGCAACTTCAATCTTTGATCAGTGACGAAGGGCCACTCGGGTACCAGTTCAAATAGTTTCTCGGAGCACTCACAATTGCATTTTAATTCACAGATGTTTTTGCAATGTGATAACAATGAGAATAAGGAATCTGAAGATGTTTTTACTCGCGAGAACTTATGCGTTAATTCCCAAAGTCTCTAAATTATCGCATACTTCGGCGCGTTGTATCTAAACACAGCTTTATTTGTCTTATCGCTTCTATTATACGTATTTAAGTTGAGAGTACATTATCGTGAATTAAAGTGTTTTGCGTACTGCTGCGACATATCAGCCGTGGCATGAGTGTGTTGTGGGTTTTAGTGTTCGTTTGCTCTTTGGGTAACACCTGGGGTGATGGTGACGATGTGGAGTCGCGCGTGGTGACCATCAAGCAAGGGTCGTTACGCGGCTACAAGTCCCCTGATGGAGACTTCTACGTATTCTACAACGTGCCGTACGCCACTGCACCAACTGGCTCAGAGAAATTCAAGGTAAGCAAGACAATACCTACGTAATATTCGTCACTAAATAAAAAATATAAATACATATATTGTAATGGGTTTCTCAAAAACCGCTCTTACTAGCTCTATGTTCTTACGAATTTGTTTTTGGAGTTTTGTTGGGTTAAGAAACTGAGCTATCGATTTAAGTACAATATATTAACTGGCACATAGTTTAAGGCTTTTACTTTATGAAAATTGGTTAAAGTACTATTATAACAATAATAACATATTATGGTGAATTGAACTGGAAAACTTTAGTTGGCCCTATCAAGGGCAAACCTGCGACATTCTTTTCAGAAAGTAATTGTAGAGTTTCCTAATACGATGCCCTTGATGTCTGTTAAGTTCAGTTTAGATACAAAAATTGTAACACCAGCAATGCCCGTGACTAGCATCCCTTAAATTATGATCACGGTAATACATATTGCTAAAATTCGTAATCTTTCATTAAAACACCTAAAAACTTCAATATTTGTCATTCTAGGCCCCATTACCACCACCTGTATGGCAAAATACGTTTGAAGCTGTCGACGAAGGAGTAATATGTCCACAACATAATTTAGGATTCGTTTTGAGTAAACATTTTGAAGTAAAAGAAAATTGTCTAATTGCAAATATCTATGTTCCTAAAACAGATGAGAAAAAATTACCAGTAATCGCTTATGTCCACGGAGGAGCGTATGTTGCGGGAGGTGGCAATATGATGACACATAAAAATTTAATGAAGAGCAAAAAAGTTATTATTGTTAATTTTAATTACCGTCTTGGCGTCCACGGGTTCCTTTGCTTAGGTACCAACGACGTACCTGGAAATGCAGGAATGAAAGACCAAGTAGCGTTGCTCAGATGGGTGAGAGACAACATTGCTAGTTTTGGCGGTAATCCTGATGACGTCACTATCGTAGGATCCAGCGCAGGATCGTCTGCTGTGGATTTGCTACAGTTATCAAAAATGACGAATGGTTTATTTAAAAAAGTTGTACCTGAGAGTGGTGCGAATACAGCGGCATTCAGCGTACAAGCAGACCCGCTCGAAACAGCAACAAAATATGCAAAGAAATTAAATTTTACTAACGTAGACGATATTTATGCTTTAGAAGAATTTTATAAGAAGGAGTCATATGACACGATCTTTGCCGGTGAAGTGTTTACAGAAACTGATGCAACATTTATATTTTCACCTTGTGTTGAACGTGACACAGGCACCGAAAGTTTTCTTGATGACAATCCAGTCAATATTCTCAAAAGTGGCAACTATCAGAAGCGGCCTATGTTGTACGGGTTTGCCAATATGGAAGGACTTATGCGAATTAATTTATTCGAAGTTTGGAAAGATGGAATGAACACTAAGTTCTCGGATTTTCTACCAGCTGATCTGCAATTTCGAAATGAAGAAGAAAAAGAGCAAGTAGCTGCAAAAATTAAAAACTTCTTCTTCGGTAAAAAGCCAATAGGCGAAGATAATATTTTGGGTTACGTTGATTACTTTTCAGATATTCTGTTTGCATATTCGACACTTAGGTCAGTAAGACTTCAAGTGGAAGCTGGCAACCATCAAATATATCTGTATGATTATACTTATACAGATGAAAATACCCCAATTATTCCGTATACTAATATTCGTGGGGCAAATCATTGCGATCAAACCATGGCTGTACAAGATGGAGCGAACGCCACTCACTTAGACGAATCTTCGGTTTCAGATGGTCTTAAAAATATGAAACGAACCCTAAGAGAAATCTGGCTAAATTTTGTTACAACTGGGTAATATATTACAGTTTTACTAGTAAGTAGTTAAGCAGGTATATAATAACAAATAGTTAACGGGTAGACACCAAAGCCATTTTCAGTTAACTTACGTCGCATGCAGGAATTGTTGAACTACATGTTTAAAGGCTTTACTGGTCCAAACTAACAGGAGTACAAGGCTCATTTTGTTCTCTGCTGACTCACATTAACAAACAACGTTCCGGGTTTCAGCTAATAAGTAGTAGAGATTGTCTCGTAGAGATCGCTTTTGTATATATTGTGTTGTGTATACACATATATTGTTCCTTGTGTACGTCTTTCTGAATCTCTAATTTAAGGTGTACAATAGAGAATACTTGTAATCCATACTCAAAATTAAGTCAAAACTTCCATTTTGGTATTCGGTCAGCCAACTTAACAATCGGGGAAATATTTCTTTGCTCAATTACTAGGCATTCCTAACTCAAGTACTCTTATACATCCAAATTAATGCATGATATACCTAGAAGAGAAAACGCATGCCCCCAAACTTTGTTTAAAAAGTTTGGGAGCATGGATGGATAGATGGGATCCATGGGAGTTACACCCACTTATATGGGAAATTGTCTATATAATAAAAGGATCATAAAACTCATTGTATATCCTCTGAACATCCAACCAGCCAAGCTTGGAAAGAGACAATCGCTAATATTCTATGGTAGTTATATTTATCATCAAGCCGAAGACTCGCCTCACTCTGCAAAGAGATATTATCAATACAGTAATAGCACTTCATCCCATTAATCACATAAAAAATTGAAGAAAAATGAAAAAATCTTTTTTATATTATCTAATCCTTAATCCAAGATGTCATGCATTTATCTATACTAAATCATCTACTATACTAAATCCGTCTAATCTGTTTATCAGACTCTCGTGCATTCTCAAGTACACGGCTCAACTCATTCGTACACCCTCATTCAGACATTAATAAATCACAACTGATAACTCAAACACACACACAAACAGTATTTTACTTCCGATTTACGTTTGTGAGTGGAAAAAAATAGCCAGTATTTGAACTAATTGAACATTATTTTTAACGATTCAAATTACTTGATGCAATATTTAAATTAGACTGAAATAATTTTCAGCAAACCCGTTCCTGAAGGATCGTCACTTCCCGCCTGGCCTCCAACGGGCGCTGATGCATCTCCTTACATGGTTCTAGACAAAGTTTTGCAGCTAAAACACACCCCTATGCTGGAGAAACGCGTGCGTTTTTGGGATGAAATCTACAGCAAGTACTACCGCTACCCTGTACCGCCCGGGAAACTCCCGTCACGTGACTCTCACCCCAGCCTCGCACATACTGATCTTTAGAAAGATTTATTTTCAGTACTCTATATTTATGTAACATGTATTTAAGTATAAATACTATATCTACGTTTCTTTCACAGTATTGTTCATATTTAGAATACATAAAATAATTCAATTGAAAATTTACTTATGTGTTTTATTATTCCTTTTGTATAAAAATAAAACATTTCTTGATGTCAATGAAACAGTTCATTATATAAAAATACTATAAGATTTTATCAAATCATTGCACAATTGTTATTTAGGTTGGTCCATTTTAGTAACATTTATCTTTTTGCTAAATAATTTCAACAAATTATAATAATGAAATTAATAATCCTTATTATTGTTTAATTGACTTCTTATCCTATCTCAATTGTTCTCTCCCTGTAATCGTCCAGAATCATGTTGGATTAATTTTACATTATCACCTTACTGTTATGTATATTGTGGTGTGCTACTGGTAGTGTATTATTGTCTTTAATTTTCTCTGTATACATACGTAAATAAAGAAAATAACCCGATGTTTCTTAGTTCTTAGATTACTTATCTACCACACAACGCGTGGCCTCCAATCACATTTCAGCCACGGACAGCGAATCTCACTACCTTAACACGTATTAAAGGCATGCTGTCAACACTGACTGTAAATGTAAGACGGTCTGATTGGTGGTAAAGAAATAAAAAAGAAAGAATAAGAAAGTTCTACGTACAGTTGCCGCGACGAGCACTATTGTAGAAAATAGTAGACAAATATAAAAAAGAATAATGAGAGCTTATTAAGTCAGCCAAGGTTTGCACTTCAAACACAAGAGCAACTCGTGACCTACAACGCTGCGGGGTCAAATGATATTGTGCCAGTACATAGCGGAAAATTGAAATAACTCGCAATGCCAGATCTTAATGGGTTTTATTGCTATTTAGATAGCGCGCACAGGTATACGCGAATAATACAATATATTAGCATCAATTAACTCACGGCCGTAATTTTTTTTTTTCGACCCTATTTGTTGGTCCACCGCTGCACCGGGTCTCCTCTCATAGTGAGAGGGATTTAGGCGATGGTTTACCACGCGTGCCAAGTGCGGAGTGGTAGACTTCACACACTTCAGAAAATATTATATAAATTATAACATCTTTAAAGTGTGCAGGTTTCCTCACGACGTTGTCCTTCACCGTTATAGCGAGTGATATTTAAATTTTACTCATAAAACGCACGTAATAAATCAGAGGTGCTTGCCAGGATCGAACCCAGACCTCCCGGAGGGGGAGGCTGAATTTCAAACCACTAGGCTATCACTGCTTTTAACCGGCCGTTATATACTAAACCTAAATTACCAAAGGCCTGTGCCGTGCAAACCACACATCTGATAAACGACTTACGTACATTTCTAAATACGTTGATATATTTTGCACCGAGTTACAGAATAAATATTTGGTACTAATCACATAGGTGATGGATGTCTTAAATGGTAATCAAACTCTTACTAAGCCGTCAATGTCACAACAAAATTATTGTTGTGTTACTACTAAATTTTGTATACCTACAAAGAACCGCCTCGTTGGTCGGGCGGTTGCTAGCGCAACTGCCTATCGGGAGGTCCTGGGTTCAAATCCCGGGTTGGGTACTCTTGGATTTTCTAATTTAGAATTTCTAGCAGTGACTCAGAGTCTGGATGTGTGCCTGGTGCATGGCAATAGGCTCACCACCTA
>DWDX01004078.1:0-12177 GCA_018245675.1 Agara michaeli
ATCGCATAACGAATAAAACAATTTTAATTTTGAATTTTGAATTAGGTACGGGTGGGGGGGGGGGGGTTAACCACCTTTTTTTTGCAATTAAAGTACATTGCTTGTTAAAAGTAAAAAGAAAAAAGTACACGGTATCAAAATAAAGGACAATGTACTTTTCTTTCTTTCTTGTTTTTTTGTCGCTTAAACACATCGATTCCAAGGCATTCGATAGTCCCATTACGCGCAAACATTCTTACGACCAAACTTGTTTGGAAATAAATATTCTTCGAAATAATAGTATTTTCGCGTGCTTCATTGTTGTCGTATGTTATAGAGTGTAGACACGGGAAATAACGAACAATACTCTACCATAACCGGCTGACGGAGGAGTCAAGGGTCGGCGAAGCCGGCGTGTACGCATGAAGAGGGCGGTGAATGTAGACGAGGCGCGTCAGGTTTGCAAGGACAGAGATGTTTGGCACTCGGTGCAAATTCAAATTCAAATTCAAATAGTTTTATTCATCGAAAGGTACATACATACACTCAATGAAGGTCACGTTTTAGTCGTCTTAATTACTTCGGCTTTGTTTGCCCCTCGGGCTATAGTGGACCGGGAGAAAAAAGCCGGTAAAAAAAACTCCCAGTGCACTCTGCTTAACCGTAGGGACCTGGCGTGATGGTATGTTGCACTATACTACGAAAGTCGGGTGGCGACCCTGGCTACGGGCGATGTGGACCACGCTGGCCAAATACCGATACACAACTCCAGAGGACTTTATAAGGAATTCTAACGTCACCAGAACCCGTTAAAAACCGACAATCGCGTGTCCTTAGACGTAACGCTCAGTGTCACGACTCATTTACGATGTGCATTTCCATTGTAAAGTGCACATTTTGAAAATTAAACACTAAAATATAAAACTATAGCCGTAACGGCATACTAAAGTAGATTTAAAAATATATCGCCCTTTCTTTAGTAATTATTATACTCTAAGTTATTTAAATATATATAACAAGCATATACATATATATGTAGAATATATGAGATCTCAATATAAAAGAAATATAATATAGTATTATTATATATATGTTTTTTTTTAATATTCAGACATGCAATGGCTCGATTAGTCCACGAAGCGTCAAAACAATAATAAAAATAACATATTCAAAGAACAGACACGGAGCGTAAGTGATTATGGGAGTTAGACAGCTGAAGAGCGTCAGGTTTGCAAGGACAGAGATGTTTGGCACTCGGTGCTTTCCGCCTACCCCGTTAGGGACCCGGCGTGACGGTATGATGATGAGAAATAGGCTTGCGTCTGGCTGCGAGCTCACCTGATGTTGAGCGAGGTGCAGTCTAGGATGAAGCGCGCTTGAAGTTAGAGTCAGTACATAGTGAATTTAATACCCTCTTTAAAGCGATCACTGAACGGACTATTTTGTAATAAACAGGACTACTCGCCTTAAGCAGCCGCGGCGTTCTTTATCGTAATTTATAATACAAAAACGAGATTTAGCCATTCGAAATGAGGTCAACGCATGAGTTATCGTAAGAAACATCGATCAACTTTACGAGTTCGTAAGCAACGCGTGATACTATTATACGTGATAACGTTCTCCATTTTTAAATAACTATCATCATCCTTTTTTTTTTTAATTTGCCTCATTCTAAAGACAGCATGTCGCATGTCCAATGCCGGTAATCGACTCTAAACAGATACGTACAACAGACGTAATGATCGCCAGCGAAGAGCCAGAAATCAAATGCGTATAATACACGATAACATGTAACTCACACTCCGGCATAACTTCAATAACACTTTCTTTAGGGACGGCATACCGACATCGCCACGTGGGCAGAGCTATTTTAGCGGCGGACACCTCGCCGTGGAATAATTCACGTTCACATCTTGCACAACATTGGAACAGTTGATCACGACACTATAAAAAAAAACACCTGCCGTCACTACAACGCGGCTGAAATCGATAATATTCTCGCACGAGAGTTGGAAACAAAAAAAAAAATGAAAAAAAAAAAGAAATAATTCCACAGTTCCCGCGAGTTTCAATGATGCGCCACTACGATTATGTAAACAATTTACGTCGAGCACAACGTAAAACAATCTATAACGTCCTTCTGCGGCGTGCCGCGTTCGGTTCTAACCTCTACCGCTCGGTGATAAGAGCGAGAGTGGCGCGCACGGGCGGGCGCGCGGCTTAGTTAACAATGTTGCGGACCGTATTAGGTGCCGTACTAGGCGGCGACGGGAGCGACGCGAAACGCGAAACACACCCTAAAACGAACGCAGCAAAGTCCACGTTGAAACGACACGGAACCTTCTCTAATTGTACGAAAATCGCTTCGAAATTTCAGCAAGCAATCTATTACATTTCTATGAAACTTTTCGCGTCTTGTCGTGACTGCCTGAAATACGGCCGGCGCGTAATTCACCTTACGCTTTGCTATCGCGTGCTATATTGAATTTATATCAAATGAATTACATATAATTACTCATAGTACTGATAATGTATTTTGTTTACACTTGTAAAATTTTACAACAGTAGTAATTTCCCTGCGAATTGTATAAATGTAACCATACATTAATATACTAGCTCTTGCCCGCGACTTCGTTCCGCCACCGCCGCAAATTAGAAAGAATCAAAACCGTATACTATTCTTTACAGACTCACACGGTTTAGCAAATAGATACTTAAAATATCGCCAAACATAGTTCCATAAATAAGTTATTTATACGCTGCAATGTTAACATAAATAAGGAATAATTAATAATACAAAAATAATGAGGATATGTTATACTACTGATATAATACAGTAATTCCAAATATATTAATAAAATCGGTGAGTTTGTCTGTGCATTGGAATGTCTGAATTGCACAGGTTTATTTGACTACCAGTACTAAAACAAAATTAAACCTTTTTAAATTGTATGTCTGACATTTTGTATGTGATACTCGATTTGAAACGACTAATCCTAATTTGAGTAAACTTTCACTGAAAGATAGAGGTGGTTATAGGGCTACCATGTTTCTCAATTTGAATTTTCTTGTTAATATGTTTCAAATTTTGTCCGTTACATTTTACATATACTTCGCGCGTTTATACACATTAAAATATAGATGCACATGGCACAAAAAAGCAAGCCTCTGTATTCCAAAGCATGAACACACACACTATTAAGTAGCAATTGCTCAAGTGGCATGCCTTTGTGCTACAAATAGGCATGTGTATGTGTGTACCTTTGTGTACATTTAAGTCATAAATAATATACTCTACATACAGATTCGCCATTTGCGAAACAATACATATAACTGACAAGGACAAAGCTCGCCGATTTTGTACAGATGCTTTAAGAATTAAAAAAACAAAAATTCTTAGTTTCTTCGAATTCGAAACATTGAAATGAGTAATAAACATGATGTAACTAAAATGATTGAAATAAATCGCTATAAGTGGTCCCAAGACATTTGTCTACATCCAATCTGATGGTAAATAGCCCACCAAATAGTCCTGCCTGTTTTCTATGGATACGTAATGACTTACACCAACAGAGGGGTTGTTTATATGTTGGTTACCTTAAAAGTATAAAATAATAAGATATTTTGTGTACAGTACTTTTCAAGATACTATAGTGTTATCAATGTACCTATAGGGGATATCTTGGTATATTAGTATTACATTGGTATAAATGTACATTGGAGCATTCCGTACCATATCAAGGGCTGAACTATCACAAAATTACCTAAGCACTGACGGTCTGTATTGGACATAGGTACTAACATAATATTTTTTGTAATATTATCCTAGCAAAAGTAGTGTCCTAGCAAAACCTAGTCACCATCTCTCGGGTACAGTCAAAAACAAGCCAACTGCTTGGCAGCTTTGAAATAGAGCCGTTTTGAGCCTTTCTAGAAGAGTCATTTCATAGTGCTCCCAGAATACCTGAGAAGTTGGTTTGACATTTTATAAAACTAAGGTAAAAAAGCAAGCATGAACTATAAGGGTCGACTGGCAGAGAAAGCCATTTGGCATTAAGTCCGCCCTTTGTAATCCTCTAGGTAAAGTAAACAAGTAATAAAGAAGAAGAATAATAAGAGACATAAAGAGTTAATAAAAACTAACTGTAGAGGACTGTAACAAGCGCAGTTGATGTGGATGCAACTTGTAGAGCTTAGGAGTAGAAAGGACGACAAAAAATATATACATGACATTGTAACATCAGTAAAGTATCTCTGCTCAGTGGTAGAATTAGACTTGGGCAAGACAGGGTCTATTATGACAAAAATTGGGATGTTAGCCAATAGCGCAGAATACTATGTTTACACTAAATCTCCACATTGAAGAAAATGTTAGACTGTAGATCAACAAACATTCGAGTGTACACACACAATGTTTACTTCTCAAATCGTGAGAGTCGAGGAGATTCGAAATTTACAACAAGCATACGCGATTTGACTGTTTACTAACATTCCTCTCTGTGCCAAATGTTTGTTACATCATTAATAGATTTATCACTAACCAACCAGGCCTGTAATTATTGAATCATTAGTTTAAACAAATTATATTCTTGAGTCTATTTTAATATCTGTTTCTAAGTGTTCTGTTTTTAAGTGAACAAGGTGAAAAGATTAAGCTAAAAATTTGATAGTCTGTTGTTAGTTCTGGAAGCCGGTCTGTGAATATTTGTCATATAGGAGCCTGGGTTACAATCCTGACTAAATGAATGTGGTTCTCTTTAAATCACATAATGTGACAGTGGTATGAAAAATCGCCCATTGCAAGTAAGAAAATTAATACCTTGTAACTTTGAAGATGAAAGTAACACATTGGTTGAAAGATGAAATTTAACAATCACAATAGTAGACTAGCAGCCCACCCCGTCTTTGCACAGTAGTACATCACTTTGCTGTATTGTCAATGATGTCCACAACATACGCGATATAACCATTTTTTGGGTATTTCTTTCACACATTGGGTTACATTATCGAAGTTTTCGTTTGGATCCTTTACTTTTTGAAAATATTCTATCGTTCATCAGGGATAACGTAGGATTCTAATGGTGAAAGAATCTTTCAAATCGGTCCAGTAGTTTCAGAGCCTATTCAATGCAAACAAACAATCAAATGTTTCCTCTTTATAATATCAGTTTAGATAATCCAGTCGAACTGGTTTCTTGAAAAGATATAATCAACTCACCATTTCAACAACAGGAATGTCATGAACAGTGTCGCTGTTGATGGCAGATGTCCTCAAAATATGCATGCCGTATATATCGTCCTTGGGTGTCACGATAACCTGGTCCTTGCATGCACATCTAGGAGTCTTGGGGTAGGACACATTCTTCGTGGTTGGACTGCCCAGAGCCGCTATGGCCGACCCGTACGAATATCCAGTGCCGGAGTTGTCCTTCGCTCTTTTCATGCAACTTGAAAGATAAGTCGAACGGCTGCAAAGGAAAACAAATCACATTTACACTTAGCATATACATCAATGTAATTTTTGGTATGAATTTTATTGCAACTATATGTTTTGCAAACGATCAAAATACAATTAGTAATCCTATAAAGGATACAAATCAGTTTGTGGAATTGATGACATTGTAAACGTGTAGCAATACACATATTTAATCCTACAATTATGCTACTATTAACAACGTAATGGTAATAAGCTATAATACAAAAAACAAAACATTTAACAGTCTATTTAGGAATAATACCATTCATAAATTACAATAGTATTATTGGAAACTAAACAATTTAATTGTTCCATATGAGTGGATGAGTTAAATTACATGGATTTACGTTACTGTGACCCAATCCATACTGTGTTTATTAACGAGAGGTTATCTATACATGATTTTTTTTTGTCAAAGCCAACTAGTTCATATACAAAGGAACAAAAAACATTACATCTTGACATATAGTCAGTTTCACAGCTTATTATTATATATTGTATAGGACACATTAAAATAATATGTGTGAATGGTTAACCTTAGTTAACCTTACATCAAAACTAACCTGTCGTATCCCGGTATTGGAGATCCGAGGTGAAAATTACAGTAGAGGTTATCAGATTCGCTCGAAGCCCTCTGTCTTCTGCGACCTTCCAATGATTTTGACTCCTGGTACTGTCTTGCTTTTGGCTTTTTAAGGATACCTGGGGGTGGTGATTTGGGTAGGGGATTGTTTAGTATCGATTTCAATGGTTGCTTGGTCACGGCAACTTCCATCATGTCTTGGTCCACCTTCTCCAGTAACTCCTCAACTTTTGGCAATCTACTGTCGTCTATTTTAGTATTAGATAATGTGGTTACTAATAACGGTCTTGTCGGACTTGTTCTGTGAAATTTTGAACGGCTTGGCTGATAACTGTTGAAAAGCAATAAAATCTTTGCAAAGAGAAATCTAAATCAAATGATACTAATATTAAACAGGAATAGTTAGTGTTTTCAAAAACCTGTGGTGTTAAGCCAATATTTATTGGAATGATATGACAATCACTTTTGGCTTTTCATTCTTGTCAATATAGTTAAGATCGTATTAAATACATAAACAATACAATGAAAAGGACTAAATATATTTTGTATCACCGTTAATTTAAATCTAGGCCGTTATTCGACATTACAAAAACGAACATATTGCTCTAAACTAGGTTATGTTTTCAACTACCAACCAATTACCTATGAAATCTATTCTGTTCGTGGGCCATGACGTAGTCACCGTTTTCGGCGGCGGGCAGCGAGCACTCGTGATGGAATCGGTCCAGACAGTGCTCGAAACCGTTGTTTATTGTGAAGTGACTCTTGTTCGGAAGAAAGCGCTGGTGACGGGTGGAGTTATCCGCAGACCGATGCGATTCCCGCGTCGCATCCTCGTACGGCGACCGATCCACGCCCTCACTGCGACAGCGACGCCTCAAAACCCGCGCCGGTCCCCGCCCCGAACACTCCAACACCGAACCCAGAGGATCGCTCGCGTCAAACCCGGCTTCGTAACTGCGGCACGATCGCCTCCTATCCATATCCGCGATGATCCCTATAGCATCATCGAACCACATCAATCGTCCACCACGAAACTATTTACACTACTCTACTGCTAATTTTGCTTGCAGACAAAAACATTAAGGCACGGCGACGAGGCCAGGAGACGACAGCTGACAGATCGCCATTCAACGTTTTCAATGCAACATGCCAGCTCTCCCGCCAAAATTGAAAGGAATAACACGTTATTTATACATAAAATGAACACAAAACCTCTAACAACGAAATCACTATACAATACTTGGGTCACACGCTATTGCAACGGTTAATTCTACTGAAATGGCGATCGACATCTCAACTCCAGAAGTTTTTGATTAAGAAAACTTTATAAAGATTCATGACCATTTATGTCATTTGACGATTAATCACTGCCGTTTTCGCTTTGTAATATTATCAGAGCCATTAAAAAAATTATGTATACGTATTTTAGGATTTAGAAAACGATATTTACAAAAAGAGTATATGAAATGAATTATCAATAAACACGATACTCCATTGTAGATGAAAATTTCACTACAGCTCATTGCCTACCAATAGCACCAACGCATTGTTAGCTTGACGATTTCTAGGGTCATATTCAAATATCAACGTCCTTGTCAAGCTATACGTATGTCTGTGTAAGAGTGATAGAGAGGAACAACTGGTGATCTATTGTTAAAAGTACATATTTATTTAAATAGTGATACATTTTTATTTAATTGAAATGTCTCACTTGTTTAAAACTGACCTTAGAAATATTTAATACTTTTTTCGTGTATGAATGTCTTAGTCATGCATCGAACAAAAGACAATATAATTTTGACATTTTTTAGAAAACAAAATTCGTTATCCACTAGGTAATAGATCCGCTGACTCGTGATATCACAGAGGTGTAAATTTCCAGTGGATCATTGAACGTAGATTATAGTGAGAAAATAGTCTAGATTGACCAAATCTAAGGTACAGAAAGGAAGAAATAGTTAAATTCGGAAATATTTGTTGATAAACTAAGTCTATCGGCTTCGATAAAACAAAACTCTCAAGAGTACTCCTATTATTTATTGTTAACTTAGTCGTTTCTTACATGGCACTGTAACTACTGCTGGTTACATTGTAAATTTACGTTTATAATGTTAAAGTTTTATTAACATCTGTATAAACATGTGTAACATATTGCTTCTGCAGTAATACGCAAAACATATAGCCTTCGGAGGCATAGCTGTTAGGTACAGCTAATAAAAAATGTGTATTACATATTTAACGTTACTAGGATGTTTCTATTTTATTGTCATAATTTCCATAACGTTCTATTTCTTATTAAATTACCTGAAAGTATTCAAAGTTTTTTTATCTACATTCCCCTATTATAATTTTTACTCTTGAAGGTTCATTTATAAGTACTCTCCTTTTGTTATTTAGGGAATTCTCATCAAATGTTACCGAAATTGGTTTCACATTATGAAAATGTTTTATAAACGATAATTGTAAGTATAACAATTCTGCTTGTAAATTAAAGTACTCACTATTATTAGGAGTTAGTTTTTGCCGATAATGGTACCTATGCTAGACGTTACCTTGCGGCGTTTGGGAGAACCCTGAGGTAGAATTGTCAATCGTCCAGTTTTCGTAGGACGTGTCCTGGTATGTTCTGGATATTTAGCAGTGCCCTGGGTATTTAGAGGGTTTTCATGGTAATACACTTTAAAATCTACGCCTCTACGCCATTGACAATTTTCAAGTTTTAAGTCAGTAAAAATGAATATTTTGGTCTGTCAAAAATTTTTACAGCCCTTAATGCGGAATATTTGTAGACCTTAACCTATTAACTAGAAATACTATTCATCTAAAATAAGGATTAAAAATTAAATAAAACAAAATGTTAAGAGAATCATTATTCTTTTTTACACATCAGTAACTTAACTTACACCAGACGCCATTATTCTTAAAACAAACGGATCTGACTCTTTTCCCCTAAGTTAATAATTATTTCAATAAAAAAAAATATGTGATAATAATTTTATATAATTCCGATTTATAAAAGGTATGAGCTACTATATAACACAAGAGTGCATTTTTTCACTAAAAAAAAAACTTGGAATTTTACTTAAATCTACTGCAATACCTTACAACGTATTCCATATTACTTCACGGTAATGTACATGATGTCCTGGCACAGAGGAACGTAAATTACCAATTAGTCACAAACCAGGAAGATTATATCTATACACTTTGAAAAAATCTATATATCATGCATTGCGCTCAACATTTCTATATACAGTCAGCGGGCCCTATCAATGGACCTCCCAATCAAAACAATATAATTCCATTATATTTTCCTTTCTCGAGTTAAAATAAAAATGATAAATAGTGATACTATAATAGAGATGAATTTTATAATGATAAAACAATTGTTCTTTAATAATAAAATAACTATTATTATCATCACGATAGAATCTTTATTACATAAACAAACCCACCCAGAATATTTATGTATAAAGAATTGCAACGTCATAAAAAGAAAAAACTCAATATCAACTATGTAATATAATATATAAACTATGTGTTAAAATTAATGATCAATATCCTTGACGCAAACTGCTATACAAAGTAGAAAAAATATACATTACTATCATCTTTACAATAATAAAGTTGTATTAAGTGGGTGCTGCTTGATTCGTTCTCCGTTGTCGTGGCGGACGGTGCCGCGGGGAGCTTCCGTTTCGATGTCGAATTGTAATCATTGTAGCCCATACAGACTACAAATGGACCTGCAACAATAGTCAAAAAAACCTACGTCATGATACATTTGAAGCAAGCCGTTTGCATCATTAATGAAAATGATTGTTATTTCCAAAAAAAAATTGTTTTCAAAATTACAATTGTTTTTTAAATTGGTCAATGTTAATTTTTTTTTTTTAATATTGCATTGTCATCGGATCTGGATACGAATTTTCACACAAATCGGACCGCAGGAAGTGGGTTAAATTTGATTTGTAAAATTCCCATACTTAGACACAGAGCCACAAGAGAAACTAACATAATGAGTGTAAAAAAGTTTATTAACCTCGTTGGAGTCATTAAAAATATCAGTTCAGTCGTTCTGAGACCGGTAGCGGAGTGCCCCGGTCGGAGCGGCGGGTGAGTATACCTTAGCTGGTGAGCAGCGCGATGTTGATCTCCTTGACCATCTTGACGCGGTGCAGCATCTTGGCGAGCGCAGCGCGGCTGAGCGGCTGCGTGGAGTACCACACGGGCGAGTCGGGCACGCACGAGCGCTCCGGCTGCAGGTAGAACACGTCGTTGCGCGTGCGCACCGACTCGGGGCTGTGCAGGCAATAACATACTATTTGTACTTTAAAGCCGCTTGAGTGCATGCTTCCCACTCACTAGCACTCACTGGATTATTTTTCAGATTTCGAAAGTATTTGATATCCAAAATCAAGATAAAAAATTTTATTTTGTATATTCATTGGAATGTAACATTTTCTAGATAGCACTTCTTTTTAATGACAAGGGAACCTTCAAAAGGTATTGCGTTGCCTTGGGACTCACTAAAAGCCCTTCGCTCTCCTTCCTTTCCAGTATTGGAGGAACTTGGGATGTCCAGGTGTGACCACCACCAGCGCGGCGCCCTCGGGCTATGATAAGGGGGAATTAGCTTTCACTGTCAGTGTACTTACCATTTTGAAATGTAAAACTCGTAAAGCTTAACGGGACATCTAAGAGGATTTTCTTCATTCTCCTGCTGTTCATATACTTTTTTTTTCCTAGAATTTGCTTCTGTAAGTAAAGTTAAAACATAAATATCATTGGTACAACATCAGTAAAAATCATCAGACATATTGATGTAATTTTTATTTATTAGATTTAATGAACATGATTTCTCTCATATAATAATTGGATTATGTTTAATGAATCTGGTAATAGAGTTTTTCTTTGTAATCTACAAAATGCCAAAACTCATTTACCATAACTGTTGTTATGAGCATTTAATCCAGTGAATATTTGGTCAAAATATTGTCTTTATTACCTAATGCTGATTGTGGTGGGTAAAACCTTAGCAGGACATTTCTCGAGCCCGGCAATTTTGCTTGACCAGGCTGATTGGGATTTCGTTTCCAATGCTTCATTATATGAGAAAACGATAGTTGCATATGTTCTTCGACTGTCTGTAAATAAGACAAAGCTTTAAACAATAAATCAATACTACCATCAAAATACATGTCCAAGACAATATATTCAAAGACAAAGACGAAGATGTTTATTGGCACAAATTTGGGTACATTTAAAGAGAGTTGGTCGGACGGTTGCTAGCGCGACTGCCGATCGGGAGGTCCTGGGTTCAAATCCCGGGTTGGGTACTGATGGATTTTTCTAATTTAGAATTTCTAGCAGTGACTCGGAGTCTGGACGTGTGCCCTGTGCATGGCAATACGCTCACCACCTACCCCGTTAGGGACCTGACGTGACGGTATGTATGTATGTATGTTACATACTGTACATATACCGAAAGAACATTTTTTTTTAATTTTCTCTGTCTATTTGTTCCGGCTAATCTCTGGAACGGCTGGACCGATTTTGACGGGACCTTCACTGGCAGATGGCTGGTGTAATAAGGAGTAACCTAGGCTACCTTCCAACCCGAAATTCCCACGGGATTACGCGGGAAACACCGCGGGCACAGCTCGTGTTTAATATAATGCAATTGTCATCAGGCTTACAGTTTCGGCTTGTGTCAAATGAACTGCCGAACCCGAATGGCAGCGATGTTCTGCGGCTGTCGACCGTACTTTATTGTAAAAGGTGGTAAGTATCTATACAACAGTAAGGTGACTGATTGACACAAAGACCAAGGCGCAACCGAAATCGCTGAACCTAAAATATTGATTAAAAAAAAAATTTTTTTTTAAACAAAAATTTTGAACTACGCAGATAGGTTCGTTATATTGGCTCGCCTCGTGGCCGACTGCTCAAAGACCCTGACTGCAAAACCCGATTCCCACCCGGGACAAACGTTTTTCTGTGTCCGGTCGCAATGAAATATCTGTTAAAGTATTATATCGTATGTATTTGTATTATTATTATTTATTTATTTCTTTTATTGCACCGAAATTCAAGAAATTACAGCAATTTTAACAACTTAAAAAGTACAATATGG
>DWDX01004079.1:0-12176 GCA_018245675.1 Agara michaeli
TAACGGGGTAGGCGGAAACACCGAGTGCCAAATAACTCTGTCCTTGCAAACCTGACGCGCTTCGTCTACATTCATCACTCTCTTCATAGTAGATAGTGTATAAGATACATAGTGCACTACGATAACTCCATCGATTTACTAGTAATAACTTTACAATAAAATATTACATCTTAAAATCCTATATTTATTACAATGGTAATAATCTAAAACAAAATATTGTCCCCATTTACTATTTAACACGCATCCATTTAGTGCTTATTGTAATAAAATATTACATGAAATGATTTATTATGATTTCGCTTTCCACTCCTCTCCTCCTTCATAAATACTTTTCGGGTTTATGTATCCAGGGGTTTTATAATTAGGTAGTTACTAACGATATCAAAGTCACAGGCACGTATAAAAATATATTTCATAGAAATCGTATAATACACATGAACTTCTCAATTTCCTGTAATTCTTTCTAAGATTCTTCTCATAGCAATCGGACTTTCGATGGGTACCTATAAAGAAATAAAACATGAATTTTTATCATCGGTTCCCATATTAAAATAGTGATTAGCTGAAGGTATGCGTTAGGTACGGTTACAGTTTCAATGTCTAAATCGTGATGTATACTATCTTACAGCTTGTCCTGCTGCATTCATCCAGTAGAAGGTCAGCTTAGGGGTCTCGCGGAAGTAGCCCTCGACGAGGCTGTTTATGATGAGTGTAGTTCGGCTGGTGTTCAAAAATTGTTGCTGGCCCGACCACATCAGGTTGTTTACCCATTCTAGTTGACCTATTGAACAATATCAATTAAGATTCATTGGGAATATTGGGAAGTAAATATGGAGATCAGGAGTTGGGATTGGGAATGTACCTATTGTATTAAAGCAAGTAAAATCCTCATTGGAGCTCATAGTGTATGCTAGGCCTGCGGTACTTGCTACAGCATTACGTGAATAGCAGTAGAAGATAGAAATGCAAATATGTATGTAGGTACCCATAGAATAAACATAGATATGCGCTTTACAGAACTCTTAATTAGATTAGATACGTATATAGATGAAGGTTTGATATTAACGGACTTTACATTTATAGATTTAAAATATAAAAATTAACATAAATTTTATAATTATTTTTGTTAGTGATTGTCGTTATTCTTACTTACCCGGTGTATTCGATACTGCATCTAAATTGCCGTTATAAAAAGTGATAGGAATATCAGTATCGCGTAAAATTTGTTCCACTGTAAAAAAATACTCCAGATTATACACAGATAAATAATAATACTTATATGTACCTAGGTTGCGTACCTATTGTTTAAAAACATTTATATTGTTAAAACGCCTGTAATTTACAAAAAAAAACTCATTTTTTAAATAAATATTTCATAAATTTCATAAATATAATTTTTGTTTAATTTAAAAAAGGTTTAGCCGTATAGAAATTACCAATGTCTGTATTCCTAATGAAACTAAAATCGTACCTCCCTGTTTTCACCTAACGTAAATCGTCCTATATTCTTGTAATCGTTCCAAATATGAAATTCGAACAGATTCAACGGAGACAAATAATATTAATGATTACACATATCAATAAAGTCGACCTTTTTTTCACTCTGTCCAGAATTTGCCTTGCAGCAGTATTGCGAAACCACTCATGTGAAAAGGTAGAAAGGTTTTCTGGTTAATAATATATGTGTTTTCATTTCGTATACTCTTAACGAGTATACCTGGTCCGTTTTCACAGTGCCGCGAGTGCATTACCACTTTTGGTTATTATACCCCCTGTATTGTATAAAATATTTTACCATAGTCAGTGGATGGATTCATAAGGAAGCTCCTGAAAGCTTTAATGGCATCGTCTCGGTCGCTATCGTAAGAAACATCGTCAGGAATTCCTATGCCAGGTGCTACGACTTCGTTCATGAACTTGAACGCGTCATTTTCAGACGAGAAAGCCTCATTTACATATGCGTTATGGCCGAAAAAATCTGTAAAGTGTGAAATAGATTTATAAAAAATGAGATGACACGCAGAATAGAATATTTTGTACTCAATACGTTTATAAAGTATATAAATAGGTTACAGATAACGATAAGGAGATAAAATAATACATTTCTTTTCTTTCGTTAATTACGTACCGAGGATTTAGTTTTTATACCTATTAATACGAGATAATATGTCAAGAACAAACGTTCCTATATTGTTAAATTTTTATCTCGTAAGTAGAAATATCGTAAGTACAAAGCATGTATACCTACGCATTTTGTGTATTTGAATTAATCCAATTTCAATATCAAGTTGACAAACATTTGTTATAATCTATTATAAGGTATTAGAATTAATTAATTATTATCGATTTGTACAATTTTATATTCCGCTTACCTCTCGTTGCTACGCGATTCACTTTGTCTATTATATGGCGGAGATTAACAGCCACTGCGCCGGCATTCTTGTTAACGAACTCCCCAAGTTGTATGAATTGATCAAAGGCTTCCTCGTACCTTCTCGCATTCACCAAGCCGTTGACATCGTACGAGAACTGCTCAATAGCGTTCCGACCGTTCCCATCGATGTATCCTAACTCGTCTAAATAGAAACCTAGCTTAGTTAAAGCCACGGCGGGGGAAATTACGCCGTTACCGATAATCACTCCTTTCATATTTGCCGGTGTTCGATCACTCTGAAATTTATTACTGGAGATAACTATTTATATGAATCATGACTCTTGTAAATACCTATCTATGGACCCACAGGTAATTTTGAAAGATTCAAAATATTTATATTAATGTTCAAGGAATTCAAGTGATGATTTGTTTATAACGTATATATTTTTATAGCGTAAGTGTAACTAGTTATTTGCATAACTGTAATTACGCTATTTTATAATTATGGTTGTTACAGAGTGTAATATTTTATTTGGAACTATATAAGACCTAATATTTTAACAGTATAATTAAGGGCTGTGAAAGCGACTAGTTCGAATAGTTATCATTTCATATTTATCTTGACTTTCTAGTAAAGAAATAGTCTCATTTACTGAAATATTACATTTTTTATATGCAGTTACCATTTTTATGGGTACCTCTTACCGGTAGACGTGTAAAAGTGTAGTAAAAAATATTTAATAAAGATTTTAAACTTCAATTTTTACTGATATTTTATAAGAAACCTACTTGCGTGTGAAAAACCTATACTGTTTTACTGTCCATAAGAACCCTGCCGAAACTAACTTAATATCGAAGTCCTATAATCGATCAACGTGATAAATATATATATACATTCGATAAAAACAAATCAGCTTTCAAGGTTTCCCAGTATGATATAAATGGAGGTGAGAATAAAGAAGTAAATATTAATGTTTCAGTTACTAATCATTTGGTTATGACATTGTAGAGAGCCATAATGTGGACAATATTACTCAAGTCGTTGAAACAAATATGTATGTACTCAATGTAGAGTTTACTTACTTTAGCTGCCAGAGCCAAGGCCAATTGCGCTCCATCCCCTTGGCCAAATATATAAAGAGGGGTGTCACTGTAATCCGAATGTAGTTCGTAAAACGAACTTAGCATATGTAACAAATGCTCAGCTGAAACATTGTAATTCATTGTATATTAGCAACTTGAAGAAACCCTTCAGGAAAGATTAGTAGGGGTGCCAAAAAAGTAGCAGAACACGGTTTCAACTACCGTAATTCATTTTCTATCAGCTCTGTACATAATTTGCTGAATAGAACTAAGACAAAATGAATCTTTTTGTTTCTGTCGATAGACTGATTTAAGCAAACACGGTAACATTGTCTAAGTTTTAAGGGGTTTTAGTTATTGCGGATGGGTATATCGTGAAATATAGAATTCTGCTGGCGTCAATTTTTTTGAGAGCCATTCAACTGTTCCCATCATTGCTACGTTATCTTCTTATATTTTCAATCGATTAAGAGCTCTCACAAGAAAATCTAAGTTTTCCGGATTTAATCCTCTCATTATGACGTCACAGTTAGTAATGTCAGTGTGCGGGTAACGGTCCAAGATTTATCGATTGTGGCGTCGCTTAGAACATAATATGAGTTTTTACCATTTCTATCCAGGTCGTTTGGTATTCCCCTTCGTGCTGTACTGAATCCTGTCCCTAAAGGTGCATCTACGAAGAGTAGGTTATATGAATTGATCTGCAATAAAACGTAACTATTCTTCGACAATGTTTTTGGAACACACTTGATTTTTAATTTTACAAACGACAGGGTAAGCCCTTACGTCTCACTACTTTACTGGCGTTAGGTCAAAATGTGGTCACTGTAACCTACAAAAAGAAACAATGACCATGTTGAGTATTGTCATCGATAACACTACAGATGGGCAATAAAAAAAAAACCTTTAATACCTAATCTTTGTGGGTCGAAGATTACAGAACAGCTAGAAGGATCATTTGATAACGTACCCAAGAATCGGACCGTCTGTTCATATTGACGTCATAAGGTCCAAACATCATTAAATTCGCGAACAAGCTCGGTGGCAGTCCAATCGCGCCATCTAGCCACAGCACAATAGGCCTGGAAGTCTTGTCCGTACTCGTAGTCGGATAGAACCACCAGAACAGATCACCAGCGTTTCGTATTCTCGTGTATGCTGCCGTAAATTCCACATCTCCAAAGCCCGGCCCCTCTAATCCTGGAATTTACGCATATCATATGAATGTAATTAATTGCTTTTGTTGCAGAAATAGCACTTGATTGTATATTTATAGTATTCACGTCTTCACGTCACGTAATTGTCTTTGTGTACAAATAATAATGCTATCTTTGGATACTTATATTACCATCTGATCTCAATCGAGGTAGACCATGGGATTTAGTGAATAGACTAATAATGATGATTTCTAAATAAATTTTTAAAGGTATAGATAATTTTACACTTTGTCACAGAATAAATACTCACGAGCATCATTTAAAAATTCGTCCTGGGTGGCTACGGCTCATCATTTATGGCCACTAATCACTAAAGTAATAGACAATGCTAGCCATGGAATTATCTAGTTATTTTTTTAAATTTCTACTTATAGACAATAACGCTTTATTGCATAAAAAAAAATTGAATATGCGTTTGGAAAATCTTAATAGCAACACCTTTGTCAGTTAAGTATGTTTGGAATGCCACTTATCGCTGATGGTAGATTACCGATCAGATTGAAATCATATGTCAATTGTATCTGTAAATGTTTTTGGAGATTAAGAGATACAAATAATGTAGTGATTAATCAATTAATTATTATTAATTATAAGGATACTTTCATACTACGTTTGGAAACGAACAGGAACGCGGAAAAAATACGCTCTTAATTTACAAAAGGTATTTTCCATGATCTTTAAATCACTGCAAGCACTGACATAGACATGTAATTACGCTGAATATAGCTAGAATTTGTATGTGCCTTCAATCGGTTGAGGGCAGACTCGGGTCAATGGATATATCCATGAATGCTTTGAGACGAATATAACATTGGCAAAGATTTGCAAAGGAAAGTAAAGCTAATAATACTTACTTATAGTTGATATTTGATCTCGACTTGTCACTAACCACCAAGTAAGGATAGCAAGACCCGTTGCAACAGCAACCGCTATGATAACTGCAACGTTGATTACAACTGTCTTTGGCATAGTTACACTAATATATTCTATCACTGCCAATAATATAATATGGCATGTGTATGTGAAGTTCTGAGACTCACATGTTTCGTAATATCAGTAACAATCAGATATAACTAAATACTTATCAAGTATTATTGTACGTAATTCGCAGATAAACCAGAATTCCGTTACCATAGCTTTGATTGGTTGTTTTTTGTAGACGTGTTTCATCATAAAAACTTATACAAATGTCATATTTACCGTTACAAAAGGTAGATAGATAGATGCTTTTGGGTCTTTGACGATATTATATTCGAAGTTACAAGAAACAATTATAAAACCGTTAGTGCTCATTTGGAATTATACGTAAATTCCTTCATTTGAATATCATTACAGAACTTTTTTACACATTTGATTGATTTGATAGAAAAAATCCCGGAGATTAATTCATGTCGGTGCTAATTAGAGCTCTACCAAAATAATTAATCGATTAATAATGAATCTCTACTTACAATCTTTCTCTTTGAGTTCCATTACTTTTAACTTCTTATTACTTCATTATCTTTTTGCACACAAACTGCTCTCAGATTATTTAAAAAAAATTAGCAAAGTTTAATATTATAAATAAATATTATTTTCTACATAAACATAAATTTATTAATAAGATTACTCGAATTTAATCAACACACGAGTAGCAATTATGATAAGGCATGTGTAGATAAGCTACTGCAATTGTTATAAGATTTCGATAACAATATATTCGATATAGTATCCTGTGCCATCAAAGGACATATACAACACTAGCTTTTGCCCGCGATTTCGTCCCGCGCATATATTATTATACAAATATTATTATACATATAAACCTTCCTCTTCAATCACTCTATCTATTAAAAAAACAGCATCAAAATCTGTTGCGTAGTTTTAAAGATTTAAGCATACATAAGGACATAGGGACAGATATAGCGACTTTGTTGTGTATGGTTATAGACTATGTACTGATGTATGTTTATAGCCTAACTTAAATGCATCGTAAAATTCTGTTCTAAAAGAGCGTACGATTTTTCAAATAACTCTCTATTGCAAATAACAACTCAATATAGATATTGGTTCGCTATCAATATTTCGCTGTGTGTGCACTCCACTTTAGGCAGACTCTTTCTAAGGCCTCCCGAGAGGCATAACTGGTCTGAATTTGTCGCGTCAATTTACCCTAATGGACTCACTTGTACCACTGAATCAATAAAAGACCGACGAAGCTCGTGCATAGAGAGATCACCTCAGGTAATAATTTAGGGAATTATGTGCAAACAGCCTCCCTCCATTTCGTTGCAAGTTACGTACAACACGTTATAACCCATTGCTGGGCGTGCGTTTGTTAATTGGCTTGTAAATTGGGATTTCTGATCGTTGGCAGTACTTTTAAAACCATTGTCAAATATAACTATAATTTTGTGGTGTTTCAGATTTTTAAGAATGTTTTCTGCCTGTATATTGTTCTCTGCTGGATACCTGTTATTTCACGTATCTTGGTGAAATTTGGACTTTATAGTTGCGTTAATGCGGATTGTTTAATAAATCTTCGACAAGGTTTATCGATTGTTATCTTATAACAACGGGGGCGGACTACTTAACGTAATTTCCGATGGAAACACCGAAGCAATGGCCCATAAAGATCGCATTGAGCGGTGCTTACCGTTGCTCATACTTGCTACTGCGTCAGCGTTTTGATATAGCCGAGTATTCAGTTGTTATTTCAGGTCCCGCTTAGTAATGTGGGTCCAAAGTAAATTAATCTATATATGTATCTTTATCTCTATCTAATCTATCTATCTATTGCCCATCTATATACGATACATAGGTCCATAATACACATACGATTTTTACACAAACTTTCTGATACAGTTTTCGTTTATTATCTTATATTTTTATAAGTTCACTTATAACCCAGGAAAGCAACGCGGCCGATCCAGCAATGACACCGAAGGCTAGTACACAAAATATATGTACATAAATATGTACGTACTGAATGGATTCAAAACCTTTATTATAAACGTGCTTAGTCAACATTTCAAATTTTGCACTCAACTGTTCTATAAAATAATTATATGAGAAGTCCAAGAGATAATATTATAAATAAGTAAGTATATTTTATTTTCACTGTTAAAAAACATAATAATATCATCCAAAAGTAGTCATGTCACGTAGAAAGGCGTTCGTTCCCGCAGGATTGTCCCTGGGCACCTGTTGACAGTAAATGCGAATGTTATTTTTAGTTGAAAGGAACTTGGACAGATTACGCCCTTGTTGGCTGTAGCTTCAACGAAATATTAAATTTTCGCAAACAACATTTGTTTCCCGAAAGTCTTAGCTTGAGGGACATAGAAATAAATTAGAATTGAATAAGCATCACTCTTGGTTGTTGTCGGTACCTACTTGTATCTATAATTGCAATAAATTATCTGTTTTTTTTTTAAGATTTCTGTGTTCGTTTTGTATCCTACGATGCGCAACAAAGTTACATGAACAACCCATTCATGAAATCTATTAAAAGATCACGAGTTTATTTAACAAGTACAGGAAGATGCAGATTACATTTTAATTGATATCACGTGTAGTAATTCTTGTTAATTATTTCCTACTGAAATGATACTATAATTACTTCGCTATTTTAATAATGAATGCAACTAATAATCTTATTTGCTAACACAGTAATTTATATTATAAGCATTGTACTTCGTCAAGGACCTACTATTCAAATGGTTAACGATAACATAGTTTAAGTTAACAAATGTAGTCTAATATACTCGGACAAAGATCATTAAGCCAACTCTTCTATTTATCGAATGAAGCGGCATTTTGTAAGACCAAAACTGTGAATTTTTTAATGAATATCCAGCAAAATGTACCCATGAACATGGAGCGACCTCTCACCTAGTAAATTACGAAACAATGATGCGTAAATCTGAATGCACGTCTAATTCTGCCTGTCGCAACGTAATAATTGCGTTACTGCCTTTTCGGGCAGACGTAGCTGGATATAGAGCTTTTGTTTTCAAGTTTTGGAAAAAAAGCCCTGGGCGTTTTTATAATATAACTTATGATACTAGATTGTACTGATTATTTATCAGCACAATAGCTAGTGTTATAATAAAATCAGTGGTCTGCTCTTCTACTCACGCTATGTCCAGCGACGTTGATCCAAAAGAATCTGAAGTTTCCATGAGCCTTGGAGTAGCCTTCAAGTCTATTGTTCTCCCAGATCGGATTGCGTGGTGCCATTTTATAGGCTTCAGCACCCGCCCATTTCAGCCGGTCCACCCAGAGCATCTGACCTAAAAGAAAAAAATTCTTCATGTTAAGAACTGTTCGTTGCAAACTAGATGCTCTTGATGTATTTAGGTTCCACAACACTCGTTTAGTACCTAGTTTTTCCTTTTTGTATGTTCATTTTATCTTAGTCTCATAATAATTATGCTTCAAAATCTTTTTTGAATTCGTTTTAATTATTTCCTTTTATAGGTACACTAAGGATGCTCAGAATGGGATAGAAGAAATTTCCGTGAGTCTCAATTTTTCTTCCTACTTTCTTATTTATGATTCGGTATTGAATTTGAAATAGGTATTGAATTATTTATATTTACGTTGAGCGTTGTGAAAAAATATTTTTTCATTCAAGATTATACGCATTGTTAAGTACACGTGTATTTGAAAAGATTCGCCGGCTACGGATAATGGTGTTCATTCAGTGTAATAGCGTTCACAAGGTCAGCCTACGATACCGTGAATATCGGATTAAACAGGTCTACTTAGGATTGTCTCATTTTATCAATTTATTGTACGCATGCTTGACGTCAATGTGAACTGGTTCATCTTTTGTGTTTGGATTTTTATGTCAAGTTTTTATGCTACAGCTTGGACCACCGGTTGAGAGGTGGAATTAATCAAAAGTGCAAAATGGTGTGCGACTATTTCTTAAATATAATTTTGACTGTATTATTAACACTCCACTTCGATTGGATGGTTCAAATTATCTAAAATAAAAAACAAATTAACGAAAATTTTCTTTTAAAACTGTAAGTGGCGAAATGGGTCAAAAAATCTCTAAAATATTAATTTAGGATGGGACAGAACAAAAACTTCTCTAATCCTGTTGTGGAAATGTGTTGTGAAGGAATTCTCTTGATTTTTTTGGAATTGTTGAAAATTTTCTGGAGACAACTCAGTCTTAATCAACACATTAAATGCCCAATTCTTGTAAAAGAAATCCAGCTGCCGTTACTACAAAACGTTTCCAGAAATTTCAATTAAATAATAGATAACTGTCAAAGCTTTTCCTATATATGTACATGTACCTAAACTATAAGAATTAATATAAATTTATTTTTAATTTTTATAATTAAAATCTTGTCGAGACACCCTGTACTATTCGAAGTGTTTTTAAACATATAACATATCAACATATTAACGGCAACATTGAGAATATTGTCTATTTTGTCTGACGAGAACGAAGGAGGGAGATCCCGTTACTGTCGAGTATTTTTTTAAACTTTTTTGTCACATAATGGCCTTCAACCTATATGTATGCGACGTAGTTCGTAAGAGATAAAGTAAAAAATGGCCAGCCAGTATTATTTCCTTGCAGGAAACAATTAGCGTCTAGGCAACAGCATTTACAAATTGTACAATGCCACAGTTGAATAGATCAGATTTTCCCCTCTGTGCGTTTCCTAGTGTAAGAAACTATTGACAAGACGACATACCTGGTGTACTACAAATGAGATCGAGATTCCCATTGTATTTCTGCAAGATTATGTCCGTTTCATTTAATAGCTTCTCAACTGGAACAGAACGAGGAAGTTTGTAAATGGAACAAGACATAAATTTATAGTAGTCGTATGGGATGTGTGTGAGTATGAGTGGACGTATATGGACATAGTCGTGTATACACATTCATATACGTAATAGGATATACTCGATTGTTCCTATATAAATTTACGCTAATGAGGCTTCATTAGCCTAAATTTATATGGTAACAAAATATGTAGTAATAACTGGCTTCGTGTTCCAATGCTTAGAGACCCTTATTACAAAACTGAAGGTTATGGGTTCGAGTCTCGACAAATATTTGTTTGGTGAGCACATGTGTTTGTTCTGTATCTAAGTGTTATAAAAATCTCTATATAAGTATCATATCGTATATTTATAAGCTATCCGGTTACTACAACGCCAGCATTTTTTGCCAAATTTGGATTCAGCTGTTCAGTAAAATTTTCTGACTTTACCATATTTTAATTAAATTTATTAAACTGGACACCTTGTCATTTTGGTGCTTTATAATTAATTAATATAATCATCTTACTTCCATCAGTAACAGGCTTCATGAAGTCACCCCTCTGATAGTTAAACACAGCGTTGGACAACGAGCTCCACACAACGTGTTCAGGTATTCCCAAAGCCGGCTTCACTTGCGTGTTCATTAGAGTGTTCAAATCTAATTCGTCCTGCCTCAACGGCGACCTGTACGGGCGGTCGCGGATCATCATATCTCTGGAGATTTCTAAGATAGGAAATTACATGAAATGAAATATTTTTTACGTCAACATCAACCATTTTATCTGTCCACCATTAAACCCAAATCTCCTTTCTAAACGACTTTTGCTTATTTCTTTTGTATCATTCTTCAAAGGTATCACGGTTAATTTTAAATATTTAGCAAAGAATACAGTTTACTTAACGTTTTCGAGCTAACAGCCATTTATTTGAAAACATTTGTACATTTCTTACGTTAAAGGAGATCCTTTTAAATCGTTTTCAGTAATATAATTGTTATATTGATATAAATTCAAATGATTTTGTTAACTCGATCGGTTACGTCACTCGCCCTCTTCCTCTCGGAATATAAAAATAATCTTAATCTGCGGTTTCCAACTCGCAAGTATTAATCTTCTTGCCATTCAATTCTGCCAAAGTTCTCTTACTCTTGCACTATTAACCAGTAAAACTGATAGCAGCTGACATAAATGACTTTAGACGTAATTCTAGAATCATTACCATAATCGCTTCTAGTATCCGGCAAGTTCGGAACGGACATCTTCGTGAGAATGTCATAGAAGTCTACAGACGTGGTCGCTCTGAACACAGCTCCCTGCGTTCTCGCCCATTGAGCCGTAGACTCTTCGTATCGACCCTCGTTAAACAATCTCTCTGCTTCTCTTGCTGCTGTTTGGATGCTCTCGTACCCTTCCTGATCGACCAGACCCGCCGCTAACAGTAAAGGACCCCAAGTGAGGGTAGCGTCAACTGGGGATATCCAAGCGTTCCCCATAGCTATACCCTTCAAATTGGATCTGATGGAACCATCGATTTCTGCCTATAAAAAGGAAAAAGCAAGATACAAGACAATTAAATACAATATTAATTTATTTTGCACCAAAGCATGTTGTTAACTCTAACTCTAACTAAAATAATAATAATAATAATAATATAATAATTGTTTATTGCAAGAACATATTGTATAAAAGGTGTTACAATTATTTCTTAGCTTCAATATATTCTACCTT